>CAUYLG010073452.1:0-10322 GCA_963573385.1 Cacajao melanocephalus
GGAGGCTTAAGCGGGTGATCACTTGAGTTCAGGAGTTCATCACCACCCTGACCAACATGACGAAACCCCACCTATACAAAAAATACACAAATTAGCCACTCGTGGTGACCTGCACCTGTAGTCCCAGCTACTCGGGAGGCTAATCCCAGGAGTTGGAGGCAGCAGTGAGCTGTAATATTGCCATCCTACTCCAGCCTGGCTGACAGAGTGAAACCCTGTTTCTAAATAATAATATTTTAAAATTAGGTTGTAAGAAATTTTCTTAGACCTTTTTATAAGCATATAACAGAAGACAGCGAAGAGACTAATAGGGAAGAAAGAAGGAAGAAAATTAAGATAGAAATAGGTGGAAATAGAAGTTGATTTTGCCAAAGGGAATATTTTTTGGGCATTGAGTAATGTCCAGTTTGGTGGGGATATTTTTGAATTAGCTAATATTTTTAAATAGTGTCTTACTGGCTTTGAACTTTTTTTGGTGACTTTTTCTGCTGCCATGTTAGAAATACTTTTCTTTTTTATATTGAGATCTAAGCATGTTTATTTAATTTTTTGGAAGAATCATGTCTTTTGCTATTTTTGACAGAATTGCTTGACATGAAAATATAAATAAGGAACTATGGTGTGGCTTAGATAAAGCAAGCATGACTTTATGTTCCCTGAATATGGTTATATAGCTGCTGCATGCCATTGCAAGTAAAAATATTTATTTTGTTATATACATTTATTTATTTTTATTTTTATTTATTTATTTTTCTTGAGATGTAGTCTCCCTCTGTCACCCAGGCTGGAGTGCAGTGGCGCAATCTCGGCTCACTGCAACCTCCGCCTCCTGGTTCAAGTGATTCTCCTGCCTAAGCTTTCCAAGTAGCTGGGACTGGGGTGTGCCACCACGCCTGGCTAATTTTTTTGTATTTTTAGTAGAGATGGGGTTTTGCCGTGTTAGCTAGGATGGTCTCAATCTCCTGACCTCGTGATCCACCCACCTCGGCCTCCCGAAGTGCTGGGATTACAGGTGTGAGCCACCGCACCCAGCGTATTTGTTTTTTTAGGTGGAGTCTCACTCTGTTGCCTAGGTTACAGTGTAGTAGTGCAATCTCGGCTCACTGCAACCTCCACGTCCCAGGTTCAAACTATCCTCCTGTCTCAGCCTCCTGAGTGGCTGGGACTGCAGGCGTGTGTCACCACGCCCAGCCAATTTTTTAATTTTTAGTAAAGACAGGGTTTCAGCATGTTGGCCAGGCTGGTCTCAAACTCCTGACCTCAGGTCATCCCCCTGCCTCAGCCTCCCAAAGTGCTGGGATTACAGGCGTGAGCCACCATGCCCAGCCTGCATGCATTTATTTTAATGAGTAATTATGAGAATGTCAATGACATCTTGAAATTGGCATGTGTATTCCATTGTGCAGTTATACTCTTTTATTTCCATTTTTCTTTTGGGAGTGCTTTGTGTTTAAAAAGCTAAGGAAATTAAATTCCTTAAATTGGCAAAGCTATGCCAAATACAATGAAACTTTACTATATATAAGCCAAGAAATTAGAATTTGTTGTTCTCCCAGCAGCTGGTATTTGGCTATTCTGAACATTACATGACAGAGAAGTTAAAGTGGGGCAGTTTTTCATTGCATGAATTTTGTTAGGAGACAAGAATATCACTTCTCTCAACTTGGTGCACAGGACATGGGCAGGACTGACCCAACCAGATGGGGAGAGTGTGCCTGCCAGCTCTGGGTCTCCTGGGACCTCAGCGTCTTGGACTCCCAGCTCCTCTTGTGTGTCCTACAAGAAGAAGGCCAGAAATTAAACTCACAGAAATTAAACTACTCATGCTGATGTGGCATGGATAGCTGGCAGCAGAGTGCAGTAGCTCTCCCAGCACTACCATTACTATTACTAGCAGTCCCCATTTATCAGGTGCCAGCCACTCTACACAGCACTTTTTCTGCACTATTTCATTTAATCCTCCCACTACTCTGTGTAACAAACACTTCCGTTATTTCTATTTCATGGAGGAGAAAACCAAGACTTAGGGACATTACGTAACTTGGCCATGATTGCACCTTTAAGGAAAACAGCAAATCTAGGATTAAAAAACAGACTCAGCTGGGTACGGTGGCTCACGCCTGTAATTGCAGCACTTTGAGAGGCTGAGGCGGGAGGATCATGAGGTCAAGAGATAGAGACCATCCCGGCCAACATGGTGAAACCCTGTCTCTAGTACAAATACAAAAAAATTAGCCAGGCATGGTGGCACGCACCTGTGGTCCCAGCTACTGGGAGGCTGAGGCGGAAGAATTGTTTGAACCCAGGAGGTGGAGGTTGCAGTGAGCCATGATTACGCCACTGCACTCCAGCCTGGAGACAGAGCAAGACTCCATCTCATTTAAAAAAAAAAATCAGACTCATCTGGACAACTCATGATTTTGACTTCTAAGTTTCAGGTAACTTATGCTTTTTTTTTTTCTTTTTTTGAGACAGAGTCTCACTCTGTTGCCCAGGCTGGCAGTGGCACCATCTTGGCTCACTGCAACATCCATCTCCCGGTTCAAGGGATTCTTATGTCTCAGCCTCCTGAGTAGCTAGGATTACAGGCATGCACCACCATGCCTGGCTAATTTTTGTATTTTCAGTAGAGTCGGGGTTTCACCATTCAGCCAGGCTGGGCTCGAACTCTTAGCCTCAAGTGATCTACCTGCCTTGGCCTCCCAAAGTGCTGGGATTATAGGCATGAGCCACCACACCTGGTCAACTTATGCATTTTAACCAAGCCTTGGAAGATCCAGTTCCTTGACATAAAGGAACATAAAAGAGGAACTTTATGAAGTTTTTTCTCATTATAAAAATAACACATATTTGCTGGGCATGAGGGCTCACGCCTGTAATCTCAGCTATTTAGAAGGCTGAGGCAGGCAGCTATTTCAGCCTAGGAGTTTGAGGCCAGCCTGGACAATGTAGCAAGGCCCATTATTTTAAAAAAATGATTTAAAAATAATATATTCATTGAAGAAAATAAAGTATAAAGTAAAAAATAAAATTCACCTACAGTCCCTCCCAACAATCATTAACATCTAATACATTTTCTTTGTTCTTTCTGCTAAGCATGTTAGGTTTATTTATTTATAAATGTAATCAGAATTGTGCTGTTTGGTAACCTGCTTCTTTTGACTTCCTACATTGCTAACATTCTCACATCATTCAATCCAATGTTACAACCTAATTTTTAGTGGCTATATTGACTGTAATGTAATTTATTTCACCATTTCTGTGGTTTTGGGTAGTTAGGTTGTTTCTCATCAGTCACTATTTTAAAAAACACACATGCTAGTAATTTCCCTAAGCAAATTCTTGGCATGGGATGGCAGATTCAAAGACTATGAGGCTGGGAGTGGTGGCTCACCCCTGTAATCCCAGCACTTTGTGAGACCAAGGTAGGCAGATCACCTGAAGTCAAGAGTTCAAGACCAGCCTGATCAACATGCGAAAGCTCATCTCCACTAAAAATACAAAAATTAGTTGGACGTGGTGGCACATGCCTGTAGTCCCAGCTACTCCGGAGGCTGAAGTAGAAGTATCACTTGAACCCGGGAGGCGGGGGTTGCAGGGAGCTGAGATTGGCCACTGCACTCCAGTCTGGGTGACAGAGCAAGACTCTGTCTAAAAAAAAAACACACACACACACACACAAAGACTATGAAAATTTGTTAGGTTCTTGGAACATTTTGTCAAACTCCCTCCAAAAAGGCTCTGCCAAGTTATAAGAGGAGGAGTTTTGTTTTTTTGTTTTTTGTTGACGGAATCTCACTCTCACCCAGGCTAGAGTGCAGTAGCTGATCCCAACTCACTACAACCTCCACCTCCCAGGTTCAAGTGGTTCTCCTGCCTCAGCCTCCCGAGTAGCTGGGATTACAGGCACACACCACCACCCCCAGCTAATTTTTTTATGTGTATTTTTAGTAGAGACAGGGTTTGACCAGGCTGGTCTCAAACTCCTGACCTCAAGTGATCTGCCTGCCTCGATCTCCCAAAGTGCTAGGATTACAGGCACGAGCCATCACGCCCAGCCTGAGGAGGAGTTTAAAGGAGAGGGGACTTCAGGTTCTAGTACAGGCTTTTGAGGGAGATATCACGGAGAATGTAGAACATTATCACTTCTCAAGGTATACCTTATGGGCCATCTGCCACCTGCCGTCTTTCTGTGGGGTCCAAGAAAGACCCTCGGTCTGGCAGAGAAGACCTGGAAAGGAGGATGTGACATCAGGGCTCTGCACTGCCTGCCCGCTCAAGGCTGTAAGTTCAGTGGTCCCTGAGAAGCATGGAGAACCACAGCAGTAGGAAAGCAAGAAGATGAAAAGGCAGTTCCTAGGTAAACAAAGGGGTTTCCTGCCCACTGTTTCCTCTGATCACAGCCCTGGAATGGTGCAGCTTTACAACCACTGGTATTTTGCTAAGAGATTCATATTTAGGTGAGGTCACACCACCCCATGCAGAGAAGCCCGGACCCTGTTCCACTCTCCTGCATAAGGCTGTCTGTCCCTCCTCCAGCAAAAAAGCCCCTGTGTCAAAGATTCTCCTCCTCGACAAGTGGAAATAAATACTCAGCATTATATCAAGGAACCCTTGAACTTGCTTTACGAGTAATTATCTCTATTTTTCAACATTTGCTGAATTCCAGCCACACAATAGATGCTGTCCAAGATACAGAGGGTCTCAAGCTTTTGGGGTTGCAATCTTGAGAAACCAACAAGCCTGGCAAATGTGAGAAATGAGGGGAATGCACTTAGTTGAAATGGGGTCTGAAAAAGGGCACTCTTGGTAATTATATGTCTGGTTACACATTCCTGACAACTATTTACAGCTCTGACTGACTGTGCAAAGACAATGCCCAGTTTGTTGGCTCAAACAAAGGCAAACAAGGCTCAACCCCAAGCACGATTCTGTGTGCCATTTTGTAATGTTGAAACAAGAAAGGCAGGGATCTTGGTGTGTGGCGTGTACTTACATTCGCTAAATGTGGAGAAAAAAAACCCTTAGATTTCCAGATTTGCCTATTCACTTCAGATGTGGTTAATATATTATGCACACACATGATTTAGACTACCAAATACCTGCTTTTCTTACCTAGTATTAAAGCAGATCAGAAATAAGAAGTGCGAGACAATCTGTGAAGGAAGTGAGTTGTAGCCATAGTCTCTCATAGACTTGGCTGCTATTCGGGATTGGTTGCTTCTGCATCCAAAGTGACTGTGGTCAGGCCAGGTGCCAGTGGCTCATGCCTGTAATCTCAGCACTCTGGGAGGCCAAGGCGGGCAGATCACTTGCGGTCAAGAGTTCGAGAGCAGCCTGGGCAACATGTGGAAACCCTGTCTCCACTAAAAATACAAAAATTACCCAGGCGTGGTGGTGTGTGCCTGTAATCCCAGCTACTCAGGGGGCTGAGGCAAGAGAATCGCTTGAACCTGGGAGGCAGAGGTTGCAATGAGCCGAGATGGCATCACTGCCCTCCAGCCTGGGTGACAGAGTGAGACTCCATTTCAAAGCAAACAATCAAAAAAAAAAAAAAAAACTAAAGTGACTGTGGTCAGTACCTAAGAAAGGAGAACAGCATGTTAAACCCTGACACGGACTCTGATGTAGGGGGAGGTGGTGGTGAGTAATAAAGTGTGCTGACATTGGGGCCTTAATATATTTTAATTTGCATGTTAATTACCATTAAAATATATTTTGTCATGGTGTTTCTACATAGATGGCTTCATAAAGCACATACAAAGACAATAATAGTATAGCAAATCTATTATTCTGACATATAACTCAAAACTGTGGTAGAACTCTGCATCTTTCTTGCATTGTATATATCAGGTCATATTACAGTGGGCTGCTCACTCATTCTAAACTTATTGGTGGTAAAACCACTAGGTTAGCCTGTCACTACTAATGTATTCTACAACTTAATCTGCCTGGTGGGTTACATGGTGGTATACAAATGCAAAAATTTATCATGGTGTACACTTAGATTAGCACATGTTACTGTGTATACTTCAATTAAAACAAAGAAACATCACTAAGTGTTTGATGGAAATCAATAACGTCAAAAGTGTTTGATGGGGATCAAAAGTCAGTATGGGCAACATAGTGAGATCTCTTCACTACAAAAAAAATTTTTTTTTTAATTAGCCAGGTGTGGTGGTGGTGCACATTTGTAGTCCTAGCTACTCAGGAGACTGAGGTGGGTGGATCACTTTGAGCCCAAGGGGTTAAGGCTGAAGGGTGACAGAGCAAGACCCTGTCTCAAATATATATACATTTATATATGATATATATATACACACCATATATATAAATATATATCATATACAAATATATATTACACATATATACCATATATAAATATATATATATGTGTGTGTGTGTATATATATGGTAAGGTCAAAAGAACTGTGAATTAGGGGAGGGTAGATTAGAGTTGTCTCCTCCAAGTTCACCAAACTAATTATGTGAAAATGGACACGTAACCTTCAATCAAAAACACACTAGGGAGCATCTGTTCTGACACTTCCTCTTTACAAAGGAAAATAAGCTTAAAAGTAGTAAAGCAAATTGTCTAGATGTTAGGGTATAGCTTGTTTTCAACTCAGACCTTCTGACTCAAAACCAAATACATAAGCCTGCTTCCAAATTCCTGTTTTGGCCTGTTTCTTGCCAAAAAAATAAGGAGATTGAGGTCTTCTTGACAAAAATACTTAATAAGAACTAATCAAGCCTTATAAAGACTGAACCTCTTATTTACAAGAAATACAAGGAACAGAGGAACAAGTTAAATGACAAGATGAGGAAACATGAGATAGCCTACAAATGGCCTGGACTCACCGAAGAGTCAATTTGAATTTATAGTAGCATTAACAATGTCAGATGTTTCACTCTTGAGATAATGAACTTCCAAATGCTATATTTTCATTTCTTGACTTGGTTGGAAGGGAAAAATAATTATTACTAGAATTAGCTGATTTTCTATTTGAAGTGTGATTTGCAAATGTAAACCGGCATCATTTAAAAGTCTTTTCAGATTTCTTCTTTTATTGATTAAGCCAATGTATTAACAGTTATCTTTTCATTTTTCCACTCATAAAATAAATTTAGAAGAACAACCATTTGATATAAATGAAAACTCATGTTTCACGGGTAATATATAAATGCACATTCTGTGTGACCCAAGTTGAAATGTTGTTTTGGAGCAGAGTAATCTTAAAATACCTCCTAATGGCTGGGCGCGGTGGCTCACGCTTGTAATCCCAGCGCTTTGGGAGGCCAAGGCGGGTGGATCATGAGGTCAAGAGATGGAGAGCATCCTCGTCAACATGGTGAAACCCCGTCTCTACTAAAAATACAAAAAGAATTAGTTGGGCGTGGTGGTGCATGCCTGTAGTCCCAGCTACTTGGGAGGCTGAGGCAGGAGAATTGCTTGAAACCGGAAAACGGAAGTTGCAATGAGCTGGGATCACGCCACTGCGCTGCAGCCTGGTAATAGAGCGAGACTCCGTTTCAAAAAAAAAACCCTACTAACATTCAAGTAGATGCTGATGTGTCCTCAGCAGACACGTGTCTTTTGATTTGCATTTGACCAGTGAAATCATTAAACTTAGTAGTAAATAGGGTCCCCATGGTGGTTGGTCAATGTCAACAAATATTTTGTGCAAGGTTATAAGTTCATCATTAAAATTAATGAAAAATAGAAATTTGATATTTAATTTCTTACTGAACATGCA
The DNA here is from genome assembly GCA_963573385.1 of Cacajao melanocephalus. Taxonomy (NCBI): domain Eukaryota; kingdom Metazoa; phylum Chordata; class Mammalia; order Primates; family Pitheciidae; genus Cacajao; species Cacajao melanocephalus. Next base: position 7,758 of record CAUYLG010073452.1, read on the forward strand.
ATTTTTTAGCCTCATTTCTCCAAAATGCAGTGCAGATACTCACTGAATTTCTCAAAATAAATAGTTAACAGATTTATACCACACAGTAAAGTACAAGTCCACTGTAGCAAAAGTGTTCAGACTACTTTCTAAACACTCTATGGGGGACTGCTCACCTATTTCCTGTCCATATTTTACGTGTATCTTTCCTATAATTTCCCATATTTCCCAATGACCATGACAATTACACCTCAGAGATCACTGTGGGTTTCAGTACAACTGGCTGGTACAAAAAGTGGCTGGCAAAGACAAGAACATTAAATATTTCTCCCATTATCTCCAAAACCAGAATAAATTAGCTGTCCCCAGATGTTCCTTCTCTGAGCACTTTGTTTCGTCAGCAAGTGTGCTTGCAAGCCATCCTTGAAAGAGAGGTGTTAAGTACAGTGAGTCTGAAAAGGGTTATCCTCCAGATGCAATCATATGTTGAGGCCTCTGTTCACAACACATGGGTCTCACATACTTTCAACAGCAGCTAGAAATACAAGGTGGAGTGATATCAATATCAATAACAATGGTTTAATAACAATATTAGTTAAAATATTAAAAATCTAGATTTTTTTAAAAAGCTAAACCAGATATGATGTCGGTATAACTAACACAAACTGTCTTGGGCAAACCATGGCATGCTTTTTACCCTAGAACTGGGGAGCGAAGATGAACAAAGCTTTGATGAGTTGAAGAAGTTTCACAATGAATAGGATAGGCTTAAATATGGAAGTGAGTTGTTAAAAACTCAAAGTGACAGGAGAGGTGTGGAATCTGGACAAGATGTTAAGGTACTTTTCTCCCAGTGTAAGGAGGATCCTATAATTAAGGAGAATTATCAGAACTAATTAGCCTGTTTTGTGTGCACACTTCATTGAGTTGACACTTGCTCGGTAGGTTGGTCACTTGAGTGTTGACTAATCCTCCCAGCCACAGGTATATAGAGTGGGATTACCTTCTTCCTGGAAACTAGGCAAATTACTTTGATGGCAGATCACGAAGGAGGGAGAGGTGCATGTGAAAACTGATATCTTTGTGCCATTTCTGGACAAAAGTCTGAAGACACTGACGTGTAAGTGAAATTCCTCCTTTGCACACCTTCACCATAGCCTGTACCCTCCCAAAGGTGCCATTTATAACTATACAACAGGCCACTCCCAACAAATATCCAGGGGGCTCTGCTGAATTTTTTTCAAAATAGCCTCATCATCATTGATTACAAAGTACTAAGGAGGAAAAGAAAATGACTGTCAGCAGTTCTCATTGTAGCTTTGACCAGAGCTGCTGAAGGATCACATTTGTAGAAGGCAAGGCTATCTTTATCAATAGGCAAAGTGACGGTTGTCTGAAATTGATATGGAAAACCTCTCCCTCTGAAATATCTGAAATGCCATTATTGCCAATTTAACCCTTAGGGTGAGTGTTATTTTACTTCACTCACCATCCTCCAAAGTATACATATTGCTGGTAGGGAAAATATATTAAATTCCTAACATTTTAATGGACATTAGTTTCTTAGATGATATTCTGTACAGGAGAAAGTAGACTACTTGACAGCTCTGCACACCTGAGTCAAGGAAAAGGTGGGTTCACGGAGGAGGGCAAGTGAAAAGGTGAAACTAACATAGAGGGCGTACCAAGAACTCAGGAAAGGGAGTTAGCCGGTTGGGCCAAGTACTATTTGTTTTTGAGACAAATGATGTGTTTAAAATAAAGTAGAGACTGCTGAATCAAGTTGGCTAACTAAAGAACTGAAGACGTGCTCTATCCCTTTCTCTCCATTAAGGAAAAAATTAAACAGAAAAACAAAACAGAAAATTCAAGAAAGAAGCTTCCATGGTCCAGAAATCTGAGGAATTTGTAGACGACAAAGAGGCCTGCAATGGTGCCAAACCGAGAACAAGAAAAATCCTGTTAGAAATTCAGGGCCGTAAGAGCGATTATAACTTTCTCTACAGCTGGGCGCGGTGGCGCATGCCTGTAGTCCCAGCTACTCGGGAGGCTGAGGTGGGAGGATCGCTTGATCCCAGGAGGTCTGGGCTGTAGTGCGCTCTGCCGATCGGGTGTCCGCACTAAGTTCAGCATCAATATGGTGACCTCCCAGGAGCAGGGGACCACCAGGTAGCCTAAGGAGGGGTGAACCGCCCCAGGTCGGAAATGGAGCAGGTCAAAACTCCCGTGCTGATCAGTAGTGGGATGGCGCCTGTGAATAACCACCACACTCCAGCCTGGGCAACACAGCAAGACCCTGTCTCTTTAAAAAAAAAAAAAAAAAAAAAAGGCTAAGGGAATTAAAATTTTTTAATTAAATTAATTATTTTAAACCCTAAAAAAAAGTAAATCTATTTAATTATTAATTAAAAAGGCTTGAAAAAACCAACCCCACTCTTAAAAAAAAAAAAAAAAAAAAAAAAAAGGCTAAGGCTATTAAAATTGTTGAATTCACTGAATTATTATAAACCCTATAAAGAAGTAAATCTAGTGAATTAGTCATTAAATAGGCTTGACACAACCTCCCTGGGCCTCGATCTATAAAAT
>CAUYLG010073453.1:0-25856 GCA_963573385.1 Cacajao melanocephalus
TTTTGTGGATTTATCCACCTGTCGTCTTTGTAATTGCCGACTTTCAGATTGGGTCTGAGTGGACGTCCGGCTTGTTGGTGATGAAGTTTTTTCTGTTTCTTAGTTTTCCTTTGGCGGACGCCCCTTCCCCACAGAGCTTGATCTTCCCGGGTTCAGCTGTGCTTACTGTCAAAGTACCAGCATTTTAATTAGCTTATTCAGTTTCTTATTCATTTGTTCAACAGATACTTCTAGATGAGCACATATTTTACACTGGGTACTTTCCTATTCCCAAAATATAGCCACAGAAAAAAATACCAAAACTCCTACCTTCATGTGTTTTTCATTCTAGTGAGTAACACTAAGTATCCTCCCTAAAATGTAAGTTACATATAGTCTGTGACTATTTCTGTCTTGTTCACTGATGCATCCCCTAACACCTAGCACAAATCGTTGTTTATGATCTATTTCAGTAAAAATAGCTTGAGTAATGATATGGAAACAAAGAACCTTAACATTTTAGTGGCTTGAAGCAATGCAGGGTTTTGAGGTTTTTTGTTTTTTTTAAGTCATTCTATATGCCCATCAGGTGGACTGGGAATGCATCCTATCTTGCCACAGTCATTCAGAAACATGGGCCAGTGGAATGGACATTATCTCAAATATTGCCCGGTGTTATGACAGAAGAGAGAGAAAACTATTCAAGGATTTAACCAGTAGCTAACTGACTCCCCAGGGTTTTAGCCAGAAGTTAAATACTCCAGCTTAGACATGCACAAGACATTTCCACTTATGAATCACTGCTCAAAACTAGTCCTCTCCCATATCCAACTAGAAGTGACCAAAAGGAAAAGCCATATTCTAATTGGCAGCTGTACTACTGGCTATCTCAGATGAAAAACAATAAATATTTGAGGAAAAGGTGACTGAATCACAATGAACCGTAGTTGTGACACAGATAAGAGCCTTAACTCTTTCTCTCTGAAATACTATCTGCTCATAGGATGTGCATAGCATGTATAGATTAGGCTAATGATAAAATGAGTTTGCATTCTTTCAGCTTATAAAATCTACTGATAGTTTGATTAAACACAACCAAGAATGACAAATTTGTCATCCACAACATAAGGAGTAGAGATCCTACAGACCAATAACTGAGAATCCACTGCATATTAAAAATTGTTTCTTCATATGAACCATAACATATTTCACAGGTCAATTTCATTAGACTGGCTCACATGGCTGCTCTGGCTTAGACACAGTCTACAGAGTTGATTAAAAAGTAAGATTGATTGCACATCTTGTTCTTCTCACTGACTGTAATTTTGTATTTTGCCTGAACATTCAATTTTCTATATTTAATTTAAAATTAATTAAAATTTGTTAGAGTATAAATTGCATCTCATCATTTCATTGAATCCTAACTATGGGTCATGCCTCTTAAACACAGAAATGGTCTAGCATTTTATTTCAACATGAAGCAGAAGAATAGTTAGGATTATTTTGGGGCCCAGATGGGGATTTGGTATTTGTTTAACTAAATTCTCTCTTTAATTTAGGGCATGAAAGGAGGCTTAGGGACTTAATTTAGAAGGCTTAGCCAGAGTGATAAGAAAATCCAATAGGAGGCTGGATAAGAAAATCCAATAGAAGGCATGCCTGTAATCCCAGCACTTTGGGAGGCCAAGGCAGGTGGATCATGATGTCAGGAGATTGAGACCACCCTGACCAACATGGTGAAACCCATCTTGACTAAAAATACAAAGATTAGCTGGGCGTGGTGGTGTGTGCCTGTAGTCCCAGCTACTTAAGAGGCTGAGGCAGGAGAATCACTTGAACCCAGGAGGTGGATGTTGCAGTGAGCTCAGATCACACCACTGCACTCCAGCCTGGTGACAGAGTGAGACTCCATCTCAAAAAGAAAAAGAAAAACAATATGAATTCCTTCTCAAGGTACACGATTTTTGTGAAATCTGTTTGCTTCTCCTTAGTGGAATCTTCAACTATGAAATTCTGATTATAAGCCCTTCTGAAGGAACAATCCACAATATTATGTCTTAGATCAGTGCTTCCCATCTGGGCTCCATAAACATATACTCGGAAGCCTAAGAATTCTCTGTGTCAATTGTTAAATGTTATGTTTCTATTTGACAACAATATACATATTGTTCAAAATTTATATATTCTACATAATCAGGGTGACAAATGTTGGCATTTGCTTTTATGTTTGTTATTTCACTGACACCAAGCATCACTATACTACTTTAGTTATTCTAACTATTTAATATGTAGAGAATAATGAGAGAATAGTGGATTCAAGCCAAGTATCACATAAACAATAAGCTAAGTATAGTTTTAAAATAAGAAGATTAATGTCAACATAACTAAATATAACTAAAAAGACCCTGTATTGTCACAGTCAGTACTAACTATACCCACCAAATTCAGTGTAGTCACAGCAAAGATCATCTGCCACGTTAAGGCAATGTTGACAATTTAAATCCTAAGTCTTTTAGTTTTATTTGATTGGTAAATTGTGTTATATTCTATATGTACCATAAACATTTGGTTTTTTATTCATCTGAAAGTTTATGTCTGATTTGACTTCACTAAGAATAAATTCAAACCCCTTACTATGATATGTAAGTCCCTGAATGATGTGGCCTCTTCCCACGTGGCTTGTTGCCACCTTGCCACACTACCCTTTGACCATCACACTCCAACTCCATGGGCATTTCTGGTGGTTCTTTTTGTACTGGTGTGTCTTCTGCCTGGACAACTCTATGGACTCTTAATAGAAGTACTTCTCAGCCGGGTGCGATGGCTCACCCCTGTAATCCCAGCACAGTGGGAGTCTGAGGCAGGTGGATCCCCTGTGGTTTGGAGTTTGAGACTAGTCTGGCTGAAATGGCAAAACCCCTTGTCTACTAAAAATGCAAAAATTAGCCGTGCATGGTGGTGCATGCCTGTAGTCCCAGCTACTGAGGAGTCTGAGGCAGGAGAATTGCTTGAACCCAGGAGGTGGAGGTTGCAGTGAGCTCAGATCACACCACTGCACTCCAGCCTGGGTGAGACAGTGAGATGTCTCAGAGAAAAAAAATAACTTAATTATCCCCTGTTTGGTGTGGCCCTACTTGACTTCTTTATTTAAAGGGAAGTCCATTTACTCCCCTTCCAATACTTCTTAGCAGAATTCCTTGTTCATTTCCTTGATGGTACTTAGTTCAATTTATAATTTTTTATTTTGTTTACCTATTATTGCTTGACTTTCCTAATCACCAAACATAGAATAGACACACACACACACACCAGAATGTGAGTTTCATGAGTACAGAGATCCCATGGTCTTACTATTTATTTTATACCCATTTCTTAAAATAAATAGCATTTGACTAAATAACAAAATCCATCTGTCACTCATGTCCAGAACTATATTTCTTTTAACCATTTGTGTTTGCTAATTTTTAAGTGGAAAATGGCATGTTATTATTTTAATTTGCCTCTGTGATTACTCATAGCATTGGACATTTAAATATGTCTATTGGCTATACATAATTTTTTTTTTTTTGAAAGAAAGAGAAAGAGAGGAAAGAAAGTGAGAGTGAAAGAAAGAAAGAAAAAGAATGTATGAGAGAAAGAAAGAGGAAGAAAATGAGGGAGAAAGAACAGGATTCTTGTTCTACTGCCCAGGCTAGAATGCAGTCTAAAAATGGGTATTAAAAACCTCTATTATGCCAATAATTGTGTTTAACAATGGAGACTGGAAGGAATAAGAGATGAAAATAACAAACAAGCAGCCAACCAATATTTTATTTAAACCACACAGGGTCTTTTTGATCACTCCCACCTTGAAAATGACACCTGCAATGATTCCAAAGAGTTGAGTGTTGAGGAAAATGATGATAAAATTACACAATCACAAGAAAGTGAGGACTATTCTCAGCCATCAACTTCTAGTAGCATTATTTATAGCAGCCAAGAAAATGTGAAAGAGTGAAAGGGAAGAAACACAAGACAAAGAGGAAAGTATGGATTCCAGTTTGCCCCTTAATGCCATTGAACCTTGTATGATTTGTCAAAGTCGACCTAAAAATGGTTGTATTGTCCATGGCAAAACAAGACATCTTATGGCCTGCTTTACACGTGCAAAGAAGCTAAAGCAAAGGAATAAGCCCTGCCCAATATGCACACAACCAATTCAAATGATTTTGCTAACTTATTTCCCCTAGTTGACCCATCTGTAAGAGAATTATATTTCTAACTATATAACCCTAAGGAAAAAAAAAAAGTCATAGGTGATATGGATTTGAGTTGAGAATTATTACAGTAGCAAACAACCCCCAGCATCTCAGGGGCTTTAAACAACAAATATTTATTTCTTGTTTATGTTCTATGTCCATCATGGGACCTTTGTTTATTACAATCACTCAGAGACTTTGGATGATGGAGTGGTCACCTTTGCACATCATATTGGCTCCCATGTCAGAGGAAAGATAAAGGATCTGAGTTCTTGCCGTAGCAAGTTCATGCTAAGTTCTGACTTCAACAATTAAATGCTTGTGCCTCATTGACCTAAACTAGGAACGAAACCACTTCTAAACACAAGAGACAGCTGGGCCATACTACTATGAGCCTAGAAGGTAGGAAGGTTGGGGGTTAGAGTATTGGAAATATTTGACAAACAGCAATTATGACTACCACAAGTAACCAACCTGGGAACTGCTCCATATCTGAATATCATCAGTGAACCATTATGCTGTTGGCTAAAGGCACTTGATGACTCAGAGAAATCTACATGTGAAAAATACTGTGCATTAGCTGATTAGACATCAGCACTATGTCTACTCTAAACAGATGGCAGAAAATGTAAAATCTGCTGAAATGGAAGGAGGAAACTTTAATTATTGAAAGATGTTCTGCATGACATCAACAGAGAAATGTGTCCTTTTGACTAACTTTTTTACTAGATGATGAATTATTTTCTGACCAGAACAGCTTCACTAGTTTTCGTGTAAACAAAATTCATCATCCCCAACTGCCTTTTGATTAGTTTAATTAGAGTTTCTGCTCCACTGTCACTAAACAAGAGAAACTTAAGGAACAGGTCAAAGATTTGCCTCACAACTCAGTTACTCAAGACAGAATAATATTAAATGTATTCAGATGGTTGAGCATAACTAATTTTTGACAACATAAATGCTTTCCCAAAAACACAATCTATCCCCCCAAAATTTTAATAGATTCTCCACTTAAAGTTTTGTAATTATGAATTATCTTTTGGAGAAATATTTTATTCATCTTTAAAAAAAACTATTATTTATGTAATTTTGTTTTTATCCTATCTGCCAAAACACTGCTTTTGCCTTAGGCAATGAGGACACAGTATAGCAATTGTCTTGATTTTAATTGTTTTATTGACATATATAATACTTGAGTCTATTCAATTCTTAAGGATAAACCAATGTCAGTATGCAGATGTTTATCAAATTGACAGAACGTTCTTGTTTTAAAAATATTCTTGCAAAATAATGATTTTAAAATGTTTAGTTTAGAGAGGAGTTTCAGGTTCCATTTTTTAAGATTCCCCATGTCTAAAATATGAAATATATAGAAGTGATTTTAAGGAACTATTTATTTCAATAATCCTCTTTTATTGTTTTGTAAATTATAAAACAATATTTGGCCTCAATTGTTTATGAAAATGGAACAACATAAGTTTAAGACACAATGTTAATAATTATGAGTTTGAACAGATTATTGAACAACTGGTAATTCTACCATATGGATAATGGATAACTTTGGTTTATACTTTTCTCATGCTGGTCAAAGCTCTTGTGCATTCTGACTTGATAATAAGTTCAGTTTCATGTGAGGCAGTTAATGAATTTGCAATATAGTCATTGTAGACACCAAGTAGAACAAAGTGGAGATTCTAGTCACAAATCATATATCACTGATAACAATTTTCTCACTTCATTCAACTTTTCACTATGTACTCTTTAGGAAATTCCATCTTCTCTGTGTCTCTGAGACTCAGAGACAATGCTTCATATTTCAGATTTCTGTTATGGCAGCACACAACTTCTGGTATCCCAGTCTGAGCTAGTTATCTATTACAAAATTTTTAAACTCCAAAATATTTTATTATATCACAATTTTGAAACTCAGAAATGAAAGCCGAATGTACTAGGAATGGCATGTTTCCATTCCTTAGTGACTTTTTAAAAGTTAAAATACACAAAATACATCTTAAATTTAAGTGAATTAAAGTGTTCATAAGTATTTGCTTTAATAAGTGAGAAGAGTACCAATTTATCTAGTAGATTCTAATCAGAGATATGACATGTAATCTCTAGCATAATCTTTAAAAATTGTTAAAGAATGTAAAGGAAAAAAGATAATAAAGAAAAAGCTGAAATCTAAGGCTAATTAGTGTAAAAAAGATAAGATAAAAAAGATAAAATGGAATATAAGTCACATGTGTAAAACAGCAAAAAAGTAAGATGTTAAATTTATATAAATATACCAGTAATTACAATAAATGCAAGTATAATAAATATTTCAGTTAAAAGAAAAAGATTGTCTGCTCAAGAAAATTCAATGCTATTTTCTTCTCAAGAGAAGCATCTTAAATATAAAATACAAGAATATGAAAAGTCAAAATATTTTAAAAGTATTTAATTATTCAACCAAAAGAAAGACAATAGCTATATAAATATTAGATACTTTTTCCATTTCTCATTGGGAGAAAATTTCCAGGCAAGCAAATACTTTTCTTGTTAGTAAATACTGCAATTTGTGGATGTTTTATGATGGTTTTCCTCTTTCTCTCTCAATTTCCCTAGTCCCTCACTCCTGTTCTATGGGCTACCTTACTTTTTTCCAAGTCATTGTCCTAAGATCTCCTTTTCTTTCCTCCTTCCTTCCTCCCTCCCTCTCTCTCTCTTCTTTCCTTCTTTTTTCTTTGTCTTTTCCTTCCTTCCTTCCTTTTTTCTTTCTTTCTTTCTTTCTTTCTTTCTTTCTTTCTTTCTTTCTTTCTTTCTTTCTTTCTCTTTCTTTCTTTCTTTCTGACTATCCAATACAAAATACAATTTTAAGAGCTTCGGATTTGTAATTTTAAACCTCTCACCGAAAACTCTAGGACACATATGTTTATAAGTGAATGCTGCAAATTGTAAACAAGTTTTCCCAAAGAATAGAAAAAGAGGAAACATTTTCAAACTCTTTATTTTTATGTATTTATTTATTTGAGATAGGGCCTTGCTCTGTTGCCTAGTAGGCTCGAGTGAAGTGGTGCAATCATGGCTCACTGCCTCAACCTCCCAGGCCCAAATGATCATTCCACCTCAGCCTCCTAAGTACAAGGGGACCACAGCAGGCACCACCATGCCCAGCTAATTTTTTGGTCTATGCAGCCATAAAAAAATAATGAGTTCATGCCTTTTGCAGGGACATAGATGAAGCTGGAAACCATCATTCCCAGCAAACTGACGAACAGGAAACCAAACACCGCATGTTCTCTGTCATAAGTGGGTGTTGAACAATGAGAACACATGGACACAGGGAGGGGAACATCACACATTGGGGCCTGTTGGGGGTGGGGGACTAGAGGAGGGATAGCAGGGGGTGGGGAGATTGGGGAGGGATAGCATTAGGAGAAATATCTAATGTAGATGACAGAGTAATGGATGCAGCAAACCACCACGGCATGTGTATACCAATGTAACAAACTTGTACATTCTGCACATGTACCCCAGAACTTAAAGTATGATAAATAAACAGATAAACAAATTAAAAGTGTCAACGTTTGTATATATGATCTTTTCCAGGGTTTTAACTGAATCAAATTCATCAGTGTTTTAGAATCAGCTTTTCAGGCATAAAGAATGGGTATTTACTTTTTAACTGCCTTACCTTTATCATTAAACAGAATTTTTTAAAATACTTTTGATTTTTTGCTTTATGCTCTAAAAAGTTATCACACTTATTAAATATATTCATAAATCTGTATTGGTATAATAATGTTATTAGATATGATGCCATCAAAAAACATAAACAGTGCCTTAAAGATTTTGCTATTTAAACTTAATAAACTCTGTCCTTAAAGGTGTGTTTAATTATAATGACTATGTTTGTGTGTTTTAACATTTAATATGCTGACTTATCTTTTATCAAAGACAGAATTTACTATACAGTTTTCTTTATTCTTTTGCTAAAATTGAGGAAAACAATTATATTGCACTGTGTATTATTAATTGTTTTATGCTAAGAGAATATTGATGTTTATAAGACTTTACCAATCTCTTAAATATTCACAAATCAATCTATTAAGAGTATTTCCCTCACATAAATTCTACATATTTATTTTATTATAAACAAGAATATTTCCTGATCAATAATATTGGGCATATGTTGTGAGAAATCAAAGCGGACTATTCACTAGAATAATAATATTATTAAAATTTAGAAACTTAGTTAATTGAACTTTGAATGCTCAGTAGGATCAGTATTGTCATGGTTATAATTACTTCCACACAATATCATTTCTCCTTTTAATATGCAGATTGTGTGAATGATATGACATAATTATCATGAAATTATTTTGGTTATTTTAACAACTATTGCATGAACTTCCCATTCGATGATGTATGACTGTCATTAATTTATTAAGAGTATGTTTATAAAATGCTTACTATTTTCTACACATAGTGCATGTGGGTGTTTTAGGTTGAACAAAAGCACTTTTAGGACAATCATAGAGAAATATTAATGTCTTCTTATGATTTTCAAAAAAAGCATCTTTCCTTCTTCAAAACACCTAAAATTAAAAGTAATTTTAATTTTTAATTTAAAATAATTAAATATGTATTGAGTGCCTAACATCTACAGTTCTCTTCCATTGTATAATATGCAAAAAGAGGCCAAGCGTACTACTAGATACATATACTAAAATAAGGTAAACATTATAATGTCAGCACAATATGCATGTGATAATTTTCATAACAGTGAGGCAAGCCATTTGGTACAACTGCAGAGAAGGAAGAGATTCTAAAGAAGGCATATGGCCTTGCAAACATTTTCAGGTCAAATCAGTAGGGTAACTTACTTGAGTTTTGTATTTCTAAATCTATGGAAAGAGAGTTGATGCTACTGTCTTCTCAACCCATTACATGAACTTCCCTAAAGTGCCTTATGTCTAAATAATATTTTTTAAAACATATTAAAAATACCTATTCATGGAAAGTTCATTTAGGTGATCAAATTTCTCATTATATAATAATTGAACAATTCTGATTATATAATATATATTATATATATATAACAATTCTCATTATATAATTGAACATCAACAATTTTGATGTAATTAATCAAAAATTAATTTAAAGGGGAGATTTTACATATAAAATAATACAAGTTTTCAACATATACAGCAAAACAAATTATGAAAATGTTAAGCAGTGGTCACGTCAAACACGAAGATCATGGCATCAAAATGAATAAATAAGCTGGAGAGTCAGCAGGATTAAACTAATCAAGAGTAGGATTTGGTGGAAGAGTAACCAGACAAAACAGGAAAAGCATTCCAGTTTGAGGGACCTCTGGACAAGAGCCTACTGCCTCATGTAGGATTTGAGGGCTTGATTTATAAAAAAGACCAGTGTAGCTGAAGTGAAGATAAAGAGCAGGATGAATGTGAAATTGAACACAATAGTAGAGGTTGGATTTTGTAGGGGAAACCATTGTATTTGTTTCCCAAAATACATTTGAAATGTTTTATTGAATTCTACCTTTAAAAGAAGAAGACTTATACGTAGCTAATAAGGTTTATAAAAATTATATACACATATATTTTAAATAGGGCCTATTTCTGTCTTTAAGGATTATAACATTTAAATCATGTTGTATTAGTCCGTTTGTACACTGCCAATAAAGACTTACCCAAGACCGGGCAATTTACAAGAGAAAGAGGTTTAATTGGACTTACAGGTCCACGTAGCTGGGGAAGTCTCACAATCATGGTGGAAGGCAAGGAGGATCAAGTACCATTTTGCATGGATGGCAGCAGGCAAAAAGAGAATGAGAAAGATGAAAAAGCAGAAATCTATGATAAAACCATCAGATCTAGTGAGATTTAGTCACTACCATGAGATCAGCATGGAGGAAACTGCTCCATGATTCAATTATCTCTCACCAGGTCTCTTCCACAACATGTGGGAATTGTGGGAGTACAACTCAAGATGAAATTTGGGTGAGGACACAGCCAAACCATGTCATTCTGACCCCGGCCCATCCCAAATCGCATATCTTCACATTTCAAAACCAATCATGCCTTCTCATGAGTCCCTCCAAAGTCTTGACTTGTTTCAGCATTAACTCAAAAGTCCACAGTCCAAAGTATTATCTGAGACAAGGCAAATCCCTTCCACCTATGAGCCTGTAAAATCAAAAGCAGGTTAGTTACTTTCTAGATACAGTGGGGGTACAGGGATTGGTATAAATACAGGCATTCAAAATGGGAGAAATTCTCTAAGACAAAGAGGCTACAGGCTCCATGCAAATCTGAAATATGGTGAGGCAGTCAAATCTTAAAGCTCCAAAATGATCTCCTTTGACTCCACACCTAGCATCCAGGTCATGCTGATGCAAGAGGTAGGTTCCCATGGTCTTGAACAACATTGCTCATGTGGCTCTGCAGGGTATAGCCTCCTTCCTGGCTGTTATCATGGGCTAGTGTTGAGTGTCTGTGGCTTTTCTAGGGATACAGTGCAAGCTGTCAGTGGATCTACCATTCTGGGGTCTAAAGGATGGTGACCCTCTTCTCACAGCTCCACTACAAAGTGCCCCAGTAGGGACTCAGTGTGGGGGCTCTGACTCCACATTTTCCTTCTGCATTACCTTAGCAGAGGTTCTTCATGAAAGCCCTGCCCCTGCAGCAGTATTCTGCCTGGACATCCAGACATTTCCATACACCCTCTGAAATCTGAAATCTAGGTGGAGGTTCCCAAACCTCGGTTCGTGACTTCTGTACACTCACAGGCTCAACACCACATGGAATTTGCCAAGGCTTGCAGTTTGTACCCTCTGAAGCCATGGCCCAAGCTCTACATTGGCCCCTTTCAGCCATGGTAGGAGCAGCTAGGAAACATGACACCAAGTCCATAGGTTGCATACCCAGCAACCTGGGGAACCTGGGCCTGGCCAACAAAACCATATTTTGCTCCTAGGCCTCAGGCCTGTGATGGGAGCGGCTGTCATGAAGACCTCTGACATGCCCTGGAGACATTTTTCCTATTATCTTGGGGATTATTATTTGGCTCCTCATTACTTATGCAAATTTCTGCAGATGGCTTGAATTTCTCCTCAGAAAATGTGATTTTCTTTTCTATCACATTGTTAGGCTGCAAATTTTCCTAACTTTTGTGCTCTGTTTCCCTCATAAAACTGAATGCCTTTAACCACACTTAAGTCACCTCTTGAATGCTTTGCTGCGTAGAAATTTCTTCCACCAGACATCTTAAATCATCTCTCTCGAGTTCAAAGTTATACAAATGTCTAGGACACGGGTAAAAATGCTGCCAGTGTCTTTACTAAAACACCACAAGGGTTAAGTTTGCTCCAGTCCCCAACAAGTTCCCCATCTCCATCTAAGACCACCTCAGCCTGGACCTTATTGTCCATATCACTATCAACATTTTGGGCAAAGCCATTCAACAAGTCTCTATAAAGTTCCAGACTTTCACACATTTTCCTATCTTCTTCTGAACCCTTCAAACTGTTCCAATCTCTGCCTGTTACCGAGCTCCAAAGTTGCTTCCACATTTTTGGGTATCTTTGTAGCAACACCATACTCTACTGGTACCAATTTTCTATATTAGTCTGTGTTCATGCTGCTGTTAAGGATATATTCAAGACTGGGCAATTTGCAAAATAAAGAGGTTTAACTGGACTTACAATTCCACCTGAGTGGGGAAGCGTCACAATCATGACAGAAGACAAAGAGGAGCAAGTCCTGTCTTACATGGATGGCAGCAAGTAAAGAGAAAATGATGAGGATGCAAAAGCAAAAACCCCTGATAAAACCATCAGATCTAGTGAGACTTATTCACTACAATGAGAACAATATGGGAGAAACCATTCAATTATCTCTCACCAGGTACCTCCCATAACACATGGGAATTATGGGAGTACAATTCAAGATGAGATTTGGGTGGGGTCACAGCCAAACCATATCACATGTTAAAATGCACTTTGTTTCTTTTAATTTCACTCCTGTCATCCCTTTTCTAGTAATATCTTATCCTTCTAGTGATTAGACAGGTTGAAGGGTACTGCGTGTAATATTTATGTGATAAAAGCTTTACTTTTTTAAATATGAATTTAGAAATATGAAGAAAGCTTAACGTTTCCTTAAATATGGATTTGGATATATCACAATTTAAAATGTGATGCATCATGAGTAAAATTTCCTCTTGAGGGTTTTAAAAGTATGTCCTTCCTAATTGTAATGTAAAATCCATAGTCAGCTGCAAGCTACTCATAACCATATGGCTAAGTATAAGTGATTGGACTGTTAGTCAATCTTATGCATGTAGAAAAATGCCTTGTATCACAATTATATTTCAAGAGCAATTCAATTATAGTCTTTTTCACAATCAAGGAAAGATGTTCTGAATATTCTGGATTATATGCAATAACTGCCTCTCAGCTTCACATTAATATAGATGATAAAAGCAATTCATCACAGAATATATGAATTTTTATAAATTGCAAATTTGTAAGGTTGTCTTTAGGTAACATTTATTTATAGAAATTATTTATCTAAAATAGTTTCTAGTCATAATCACTGATTTTATATACTTCTGATCTTAATGAATGCCCATACCACTGCTATAGAAATGATACTAAAATTTTTATTAAAATTACAGAAAATCTTTCATATAAGAAAATTAACTGGCTTGACCATGATCACAGAGAGAAACTAGTAACAGAGAGAAAACCAATATCCATTTTACGATTGCTAATTCATTTTATTTATAGTAAATTTATTCATTCTAAATATAAATTTATACTAAATTTTAAAAATCAGTTTTCAATAAAGAAAAGAACTGAATAGGCAAATCAAATGTATGTGGCTAAGTAACAGTCAATACATTTATAATTTTTCTTTTCCCCTTTCTATGTCATTATCAGATCTTCAGATTTGGTCTTAAGAATGACATGAAGTAAAGTTAAACCATTTTACAATATTCATCCTCTGTATCAGTTCCTTTTGAAAACTTCCATAAGTGCCTTTTACATTAAATATGTCTCTAGATTTGATCAAAGAAGATGTATTTTAAATTACACAATTTTAAAGAGAATTTGATCACTTTGCTTTTTTTTTTTAATCAAACTGCTAAAAGTTAAAAATGGTATCAAAAGAAATAAAGTTTTATGGATTAATCTCAAGCCTGTTTTCAATTAATTGCTCAATAATGAGTTCATTTCTGTCACTTTATTCTGTTTAAAAATGTTTGCAATAATTTAAACCTTTTTTTTTTTTTTTTTAAACAGAGCCTTGCTCTGTCACCCAGGCTGGAGTGCAGTGGTGTGATTTCTGCTCATTGCAACTTCCACCTCTTGGGTTCCAGGGATTTTGTGCCTCAGCTTCCAGAGTAGCTGTAATTACAGGTGTGTGCCACCATGCCTGGCTAATAATTTGTATTTTTAGTAGAGACAGGATTTTGCCACATTACCCAGCCTGGTCTGGAACTCCTGGTCTCTAGTGAAATCACTTTATATATGCAATAAGTTTAAATGTCAATTATTGGAGCCTCCCAAAGTGCTGGGATTTCAGGCATGAGCCACTGCACTGGCCTAAGCACTGGCCTAAACCTCTTTTTTTTGTTGTTCTGAATAAATTTATATTAATTTACAAAATTATTTTTAGATATTCTTACTCTTATGTATACTTATTTTGATTAATTTAAATTCAGTATAGGTTGAGGATGAGAAAATAATTTTAGGATTCCTTCTATATAAAATGAAGATATATATATATATATATATATATATATATATATAGGTTTGCATGGACATATTTAAATTATAAATCAGATGTTAGAATAAAGGAATAAAGTCAAATGTAGAAGATTTGAGCCAATTTTACAACACTAAATAGGATTTACCTATTGCGTTTACTGCTAAGGTAAACAATTGGCTGAACTTTTTCATGAAGCTTTGTGAAATCCTTTTTTTCTTATATTTGTGGTAATCCAAAGATACCGTTTTTTTAATACATATATAATCAATTCACTATAGGAGTTGAAGGTACAGAATGGAACAACATCTTAGGAATTTCAATACAACTGTTTTTTCCTGTTTTAAGGTTATATAATCCAAAATTCCAAATTACCTTGGCTCAACCAGAAATCTGTAGGTTCTGATTTAGGACATTAACATAGCAAAGGTGATTACTTCTAGATACTTTAATAAATTCTGTTAGTTGTACAGTAATGGACTTAGAAGAGCAAAGCTTTTTTTTTCTATTCTTGTTAGTTTTAGGAGAAATATAATTTTGTTCTTCATAGAAAGGGCAATTCTAGTAGAGGTTAAGATCTCAGGATTAGACAGATCTATGGGATTAGAAAAGGCAACAGAAGGAGGTCCAAAAGGCAACAGAAGGAGGTCCAAATGAAGAAAGTACTATAATACATGCTACATGTATGATTCATATAGGTAGAGCAAAAGGAAATCATCATCAGACAATAGAAAGTTGTGCACAGAACATCTCTAAACTAAGAAGCCCCATATATTTTCAGAAAGTGCTGGGTATATAGGCATATTCCTGCTAAGTAGCCAGACTCAAAAGCAGAGTGCTCCAAGGATGTCACTGAGCCCAAGTTCAAATCATTAATCAATCTCTCTGTAATCAATAACCAATTTAGACAAGCTAGGACAAACTACTTTATATGTTCTTAGACTCCTGGTCAAGAAGCAACCCTATTAATCAATATATTAATACCTTGACCAGAGGTCAGTACCATGTATGTGTGCTTCTTATTTCAGTAGGAAAGCCAAAGCTAATTCCAGACCTGCTAAAGTTAACTTTCATAGCACACTCAAGCCTCTGACCAATGGATAGTCAAGACCATCTTATGATAAAAGCATCATTTTTGTTTGTCAGTATTTTCCTTGAAACATCATATAATCAGATAGAAAATTGAAAGTCCCCTACAAACTCCAAACAAACTCCTAAACTGTGTTTAGGACTGGTGTAAAATCAGACAGCCGAAATATCCAATACCAGTGCAAACTTGTTTGTAGTAACAAAATATTTATTTTTGTACTAGCTATAATTTTTCACCTTACTCTATTTATGTTCTACATCTGCGGAATGACTAAGAAAACATAATCAGTCTCTCATTAATCAAGTCTAAGTCTTCAGGCCAATTCTCTTTTATAAGGATAATATCATGAGCGGGCTTTAATTCAATCTCCCAATACATAATGTAAAGATTTCTCAAATTCAGATATCCGAAAGTCCTTTCAAAACTCACTACACTCCACAGGGCATACTCATCTAGGCTTTTGTTTAAAGGGAAATGATGCACTGCAAAAAGAGAAAGACAATACAGGCAAGCATTGGGCTCCAACAAGCATCTCATCAGCTGTCCCCAGGGTTTTTATTGATACACACACACACACACACTAAAGTTACTCTGTCTTTACCTTGAATCATGAAGATATGTGCAAGGAATTTAGCTTTGGGAGAACTCAAAGCAGTTCCAAGCCGTACTTCTGTGCCTCTTTGGTGATATAATCAGCCTGGCGGACTTAGGCTGGTTGCAAACTATCAGTAAAATAAATTACATTTGCGAGCTTCCAGTATTGGAGGTAGTGCCTAATGAGAGGTGTTTTGGTTGTGGGGAAAGATCCCACATGAGTGGCTTGGCTCCACCCTTATAGTAATATCTATTATTGGTATTAGAAGAACTTGCTTTTCTGGTTTTCCTGAGAGGTGGTTGTGCAAAGGAACCTGGCATCTCCCCTCTCACTCACCCTTGTTTCCCCCCTCACTCACCCTTGTTTCCTCTCTCACCATGTGATCTCTGCACACTCTGGCCCAACTGCCAGTGAGTCAAAGCGGCCTCATGTCCTTACCAGAAGCAGAACAATGAGTCAAATAAACTTCTTTCCTTTGTAAATTACCAAGCCCCAGGTATTCCTTTATAGCAACACAAAAATAAAGACAGTTGTCTATTTAAATTTTCAACTAAAGAAAAATCAGACTTTTAAAGAATTAAAGTTAGCTGTATTCAGTCTTACTGAGGATTATAACCTCGGAGAGTCTTTGAGAGAATTTCTGTCAGCTCTGACGCAGCATTTCACTTACAGTTTTTATTCAGGCAGTTAAAATTCAGTACATGTAAATTACATCAGAGCTTGGGTCTAAGAGTACATCTAGTTATAGTTTGCAGGAGCATAATTGCTAAACTTGGCAGGAACTTTTTTACGTGTAAGAAAAGGCAAGAATCAGAGTTATTTCTCTTTTAAGGAATGTAGTGTCTGAGGCAAGAGACCTGGGGTACTGTGTGCTATAGCCTGTTTATCATCTTCAAGGCATTCTTTCAAGGAGATATACCTTTTAACAGAATCAAGGCGACTGTGAAATTATGCTGGACACAAACATGGCTTCTCATTTTTCTCAAAAAATCTAAAGTTTTATGTTTCCTTACTTTATAAGTTGGACTAAAAATTTTCAGATACTCACTCAACCTATGAAATTTCAAAGAGGTCATGAGTCTAACTCTGAAAAGGAAAATATTAAGCAGCAATAAACTTAACAACTTCTGTGCAAAGTTACATGTCCTGCAAGAATCACCCAGAATGACTTTCATTTATTTTGACCTCATATCACCAGAGCACTGACCCAATAACAGCTCAGTATCAGAAAGATGAGCTGACCCAGAGGAAGCAAAGCACTAATATTGGCATCCAAATTGTTGTGCATTGAAACATCATCTCAGCTTGCACCTGGCACATTGGCTGTACTTGCTGATGCTGAAACTGGAAACTGCCACATGGCATAATTTATCAAAGTCTAGAATGAGGGACTTTCATCATAGGACATAATGCTATCAAAATCAGCCTGTAATTATGAGGGCAGTTCCCCTCATTCACATTGACACTGAAATGACAGTCCCTGTATTCACTCAAATATCTCACTCTAAAAACTTCACATCAAATGCTAAAATAATTTCTCTGCATTTGAAACATCAATTTCAGTGAACTTACTACCAATCATCCCTCAAAGGATACAAGAGGAAAAAAATCATAATTGCAAATATGGAATAAACTGTAATAATACTATCTCAAATGTGATACTTTATTGTCAAGAATATAAAAATAATTGGTATAGGTCATAATAGGATTAGATGATGCTTCCATAGTATTTCTTCTTTGTCAGAAACTGTTCTGAGTGTTTTATACGTTTAACTTCTTTATTTTCATGGGATAGTCAGTCTTTTATGATAGTTATCAATGATCCTTGCCTCCTGGTACTCACACTCTTGTTTGGTACCCTCCTACATTGTACTGGGTTTGTTCTGTGACCAAGAGTATACAGAAAAAGTGGTGGTATGCCATTTCTGTGATTAGGTTATTTTAAAAGCTGAGGCTTCCATCTGGGCCCTCACACACTCTTTGTCTTCCTTTTCTCTCATCATTCACTCTGGGATAAGCAAACTGTAACGTGTGAGCATCTTTATGGAAAGGCAACAAGGAAAAGAACTAACACCTACAGTCAACAGCCAAGGAGTGTGAAGCCTTCCAACAGACATGTGAGCTATGTAGGAAGTGGGGTCTCTAGCCCTGGTTGAGCAAAGACAAGATAGTAGCTTGAGCTGATAACTTTAAATTTGTGAGCAACCCTGAGTCAGAGGCCCCAGCTAAGCCATTCCTGGGCCCCTAACTCTAAGCAATGGTGTGAGAAAATATGTGTTTGTATTTAAACTGTTAAATTTTTGAATAATTTATTACACAGTAATGATAAATAATACATCACAGTAATTCTGAAAGATAGTTATTATATCCTCAGTGTCACTTGTTGAAAGTTTTCTTTTCCCATTCAATTACCTTATCTCCTTTATTTTGTATCAATTGCTAATGTGTGTGTGTGTGTGTGTGTGTGTGTACTTTATTCTGTTCTCTTTCATTGATCTATCTTTGCATAAATTGATACTTTTAATCCATGAACTTGGTGTATGTCTCCATTTACTTAGGTCTTTTAGGTTTCTTTCAGCATTGTTTTGTAGTTTTTAACTTAGGGGTCTTTTGTTAGATTTAATTTTGGATAACATTTGATTTTATGACATATCCCTCACTAAGGTTCTCAATCTTCTTCACTGCTATCAAATACTATGCCTTTCAGTACATCTTTATATTTAATATTATTTGCTATTATTTGAGTAACATTTTTGAGAGAAATTTATAATGTTCACAGTTATCGAATATCATAATGAAATATAAACCTCCTTATATTTTAGTAAGTAAAACTAGAGAACCATTAAACTGAAGTATACCACATAATCTTTAAAACTAACTTCTTAAAATTTCATCTATTCTTTTTCTAATCTGTTTGCAAACATATTTGATAGTTTGCAATACATCTAATATATTATATATTCAGTAATTCTGTTTTGTTTTAAAATATTGGTACCTAATACTTTTAAATTATGTCTGTATTCATTATACTTAAATTTAAAAGCTGAAATTCTTTGCTGATCTGGGAATCAGTGTTGACTCATTAATGTGTAGGTATAGAACTCATTAATGTGTAATATGATGTTAAATAATCCATCCTTTGGCTAGGTGAGTGTTAAAGGACAGAAAAGGAATTAGAGTCAAGTCCAGAACTAGGAAGTGGTGAAATAGCCGATAGTTACAAACCAGTAACCATCACGTTGATAGATGGTGGTTAACTGAGAGTAGTGCAGAGCAAAGCTACAAAGTCAGGATTGCTGTGCCAGCAACAGCATACAAGGAAATGCAATGGTCTCAAACAAAAAGGTTCCCTGATCTAAATCATTATTTTCCTTTGACATCCAAAAGTCTTAACAGTAGGCACAGGAAGGAGAAATAAAACATGTTCACCTTTGTGACCTCTGCACCTTTATGCTTTCCTTCATTATGCATATGTTCACAAAATCTCTCAGGAACTTCTTTCAAAATACAATGAAAAGACTCAATCTGCAAAGAAACTAGATCATGTGGATTCCAAGCACACTTGTGTTTACACAGTGACCCCAAGTGGCAAACACTAACTAAAGAATATTACAGTTGTTATCTAATTTGTTTAACCCACACAGAACCCTGAGAGAAGTATTACGAACTTCACTTTCCAAAATAGGGAAAATGTAATTAATAGGGATAATGTAATTAATCAGGAAATCTATCTAGTTCTTGTGCTTATAACCACTCTGCTCTGCTGTGTCCTTTAGTCACTAGTGGTTTACTTAAAGTCACATTATTATTATGGTGGAAACATTTGTAACGTGAATGGCAGAATTCCCATAAGAAGAAGACTATGACATCTGACCAGCAGAAGTCTTCCAAGAGGTGCTTCCACACCTGTTTCCAACATGCTCATGCTTATGTACATACAGCTTCCTCTTCCAGCTCTGCACTCTGACACCATGGGTGTGTGATAACTACAACACATCTAAGTACAGGGAGGTAGGTGTCCTCCTGGACCCTCTAAGCGTTCATGATGTTATGGTGATTTTGAGGGCATCAACTTTCTCTTGAAACAGGGAACACAGTGGTTTATTTTACATCGTAAGCTCTCTGCTTTGGATGTTTGCTCCAGGAAGATATGCAAAAAAAAATCACAGTTGTACCCCCATATTTTAGGAGAAAAGTCTGAAATATATCACCAGAGGTCTGCAGAATGTGTTCACTGTTAACAAATTGATGAGCTTAATTGGTTTTATTCTGTGATTTAAAAAGAAGTCCATTTTTGTCCATCTTAGCGACTCCACTTAACTTTTAATTTCACACTTTATTGCCTTTATTTTTGCTGTTCTCATCACTTGAACTATTCAGTTATCTTTGTTATGCTTGGTTAACAGCTATGAATTTTGGCAAGTCAGCCTTTGCTTCAAGCAGCTATTCTCCCTGATTTCGTCAGTATATTCCATTTCACTTCATATTCCAATAAAGAACAATATGAGACACTAGAGAGAAGAGAACCCACACATAAAAAATCGCAATACTAAATTCATGTTTACCACAATTCAAAACCAGGAGATAATTCACCTATTAGGATAAGTTGCATTGGAAAGCTACAGGGATCTCACTGATAAAATTATTGCTTTTATATTAAGTATTATAGATGTTGTGTACAAATAAATAGTGCTGAAACTTTTCAGCTTCTGACTGTTAGCCCTCATAATATTCAGAAATTTTTGGTCTTCTGTCTAATGACAATTCCTGTAATATACCTAGTTTTTAAAAAAATATATTTTTTGAGACATTGAGAGCTTGTTATCTAGCAAGACATAAATTTACCGAAGTTTATTTTACACAAGTCATTATTAGAAAAATAAATTTGTTGTTTATTCAACTGTGTAAATAATCACTACTTCAATTTCTTTAGTAACCCTGGAAGTGTCAATACTATTAAAGCATTAAACGGAATCATATAACCTACAAAGACTATTTGATGAGAATTTACTACGTAAAAACTACATCTCTAACACAGCCTTCTAACTTAGTCTTCCAATTTCATACCTGTGATTTCCAGGGAAGAACTTACCTCTTCTCTTTCATAGTGATACACTCGGCTATATTCACCCTCTCAAAGGAATGATAAGATTTCTTTGTTTTTCTTTTTAGACCATTTACTATGTGAAAAAGATTAACACTGACATAAAGAGAGTTTTTCAAGGACCTCTAATAAACAGGGATGTGATGTTTGTCCACAAATCTAAGTGCTATTATATATGTAGGACACCAGAGAAACTGGAGATACTAAGAATATAATCCATAAATATAAAAATGCCTTCAGTAATTTCTGTGTAGTATTTATTAAGGCTCACAAAACAAATCCTTAACCAATAAATTACTAAAAACAAAATATTATTTTCAAATTGTAAACACCTATTTATTTTTGCTGAAATATATTTGAATAAATATACAATGTTGATATCAATATATTGATATTAATACATGTATGAATATAAAAATACGTTGTTTGCTTAAAGAATTTATATTTTTATAACATTATTGTGTTCAAAAATATATTAACATGAATAATCTACAAATTTGATTCACTGGTTTATTACACAAACCAAAACTAATCATATGCCTGCTACATATGTGGCTCATATACTCAACACATTATAGAGAAAGGGCAACAAGGTAAACAAATACAAGTTACAGTTTACTTTTAGAGAAATTTTAAAATAAAACATTACTGATGCTCTGTAATTTTCCACTTGATTTTCATTGTCTAATATCTTAATCTCGCTGATATTATTTCAAAAATGCTATTCACCAAAAATACAGAATAATATTTAGAGGTCTTAAAAATGTTTGAGATCATATATCAAATGGGTTTTCTTTTTCTTCTTAAAAGCTATCTGTAGAGTATCTCCACTTGCCTTCTAGGTCTATACTATTGGGCATATTGACCACTGGCTTGCTATTAAAAGCAGTTTGTTTATCAATCACTTCTGAGCATTCTCCAGATCATTAAGGCTTGAAGAGTATGGTATGCAGGAGTATCTGGTTGTTGTACATGAAAGGAAAAAAAAGATTTACTCTATGAAAAGTATTCTGCAAATAAAAATTATTGCATAAATTCATGTCATAAAGTGTAAAAAAAAAAAGGGAGGGGGACAAAAACTGGAGACTAATGTCTCTCCAGACGTCAGCACTGTTTGCTACCAAAATTCCCTTTTTTAATTGAATTTTCATATCGAAATCTTTTACACACGATACCAGAAAGTAACCCATGAGCCATGTGGAATGACATTCAGCTGGATGTTCCTTGCAGACTTGCCAAAGCATGGCTCTTTTAATCAAAGGCATTGGGATCTTTTTTAATAAGTCTTGCAGTGATTTAAGGAATTTGATCATAGCAGTTATCAAGCTCACACATCATACAGTTTCATTAAAGGCCTTTTCACTGCCCATTAACATCAGCCCGACATGAAATAAGAAATCTCTATGATTACTTAGAGAAATTTTCTCATTTATTCTAAGTGTTTCCAGTGGATTATGTTATGTGTCAGAGATTATTTTATAATTTTGTTGATGTTTATTGTCTTAATGTGGTGACCCAAGATATGTCACTGTTTCAGTGAACTGTGTGGCATCACAGAAGATAGGCTTCACTTCAATAAAAGAAGAAGACATTTATGCAGCCAGCAAACATATAAAAAAATGCTCATCATCCCTGGTCATCATATAAATGCAGATCAAAACCACATTGAGATGCTATCTCACACCAGTTAGAATGGTGATCATTAAAAAATCAGCAGACAACAGTTGCTGGAGAGGATGTGGAGAAATAGGAAAGCTTTTACACTGTTGGTGGGAGTGTAAATTAATTCAACCATTGTAGAAAACAGTGTGGCACTTCCTCAAGGATCTAGAAATAGAAATACCATTTGGCCCGGCAATCTCATTACTGGGTATATACCCAAAAAATTACAAATCATTCTATTATAAAGACACATGCACACATATATTTATTGTGGCACTGTTCACAATAGCAAAGACTTGGAATCAACCCAAATGCCCATCAGTGATAGACTGGATAAAGAAAATGTGGTACATATACACCATGGAATACTATGCAGCCATAAAAAAAGATGAGTCCCTTTGCAGGACATGGATCAAGCTGGAAACGATCATTCTCAGCAAACTGACACAAGAACAGAAAACCAAACACTGCATGTTCTCACTCATAGGTGGGTGTTGAACAATGAGAACACATGGACACAGGGAGGGGAACATCACACACCAGAGCCTGTCAGGTGGTGGGGGGCTGGGGGAGGGATAGCAGGGGTGGGAGTATAGGGGAAGGATAGCATTAGGAGAAATACCTGATGTAGATGACAGGGCGATGGATGCAGCAAGCCACCATGGCATGTGTATACCTATGTAACCTGCACATTCTGCACATGTACCCCAGAAATTAAAGTATAATTTAAAAAAGAAAAAAAATTTTAACTACATGTCAAAATAATAGTATTTGGGATACATTGTGTTAAATAAGATATATTAAAATTTATTTTACATTTGATCATATAGTTGGGTTCTGTGTCCCCAACCAAATCTCATCTTGAATTGTAATCCCCAAATGTCCAGGGAGGGACCTGTAATACCCGTGTATCAAGGGAAGGAAGTGATTGGATCATGGGGAGGGTTTCCCCCATGCTGTTCTCATGATAGTGAGTGAGTTCGCACGAGATCAGATGATTTTATAAGTGTCTGGCATTTCGCTTGCTTGTGCTTGTCTCTCCTGTGGCCATGTGAAAAAGGCCCTGGCTTCCCCTTCACCTTCCATCATGATTCTAAATTTCCTAAGGCCTTTTCAGCCATGTGGAACTGTGAGTCAATTAAACCTCTTTCCTTTATAAATTACCCAGTCTCTGGGAGTATCTTTATAACAGCATGAGAACAAACTAGTACAGATGACTTTTACTTTCTAATTGGAACATATATTGGAATCTTAGTGTCATAACTTTTTGACTTAAGAGAAAAACATCATATTTTTTCATTCATTCAAGATAGATTGTTAACTTTTTAAAGAAACAATATTTTAACAGAAATAGTTGTCATATGAATCTCACTTTCTGCTACTTTTTACATCACAGATAAATAATTTATTGTGTCTTTTATTATGTTATTATTTACATTCAATGAAAGATGTTATAAAGACTTGCTTTCTGACTATCAAATGTCTAATCAGCCTTAGGTTTAAAAATCTGATATCTATGGCAAAATGGTTTATTAGAAATTAAAGGACATGGTTCAAATTCAACTGGACAGACAAATCTCATGAGAAAGTTCTCACTGCTTTACAGAGTTCTAAGAGGAACTTTGAGGAGTGCATGATGTCTGGATTCGCAGCCCCACTATGATCAGTCAAAGTGAAAAGAAAGTAACAATTGAAAAGGAAGTCAGGGTGTCCAAGAAAGGGAAAAATGAATGCCGAGAAAACAAAATAGCAAAAGCGATAAATATTTCAGAACTAAGGTACATTACTTCTTCTGTCTGATATTATTATAAGTTTAGGGTGTCCATAAACATGAAGAGCCATTATGGTGTAGAGTTTTAATAAAATAGACTCAACAGTCACACAGAGTTACATTCGCATCCTAACTTTGCCTCTTCAAGCTACAGGACTGTGATCATATTTCATAATTTATCTATTCCCTGTTACACTGTCATGTTACTTCATTAGACTTCAGGAAAATTAAAAAATATATAATTTCAGAAGGAGTCAGTATGGACTACTTACTGTTACTTTATTTTCTGCTGTTATTACAGGTAGCAATTACTGAATGCTTGGCATTGAGTAAGCACTCAATAAATGCTAACTACGATGAGAGTAAAAATTACTATTTTTATTTTTGTTAACCAACAAAATACATACCTGCACATGAAAAAGATACTTTTGCAAATGAGAATTAACTGGTATAGAAACCTTCTTTGAGTAAATAATTTAAGAATTTTAAATTGCACATAAAAAATTATACAATCAAGGTTGATGTGATTGCTTTGTTTTTATAGAATAACAATAATAGTAAATGCTAACATTGTTATTAAAACTACCTTTAATTAAGCAGCTACTCTGACTTAGACACAATACATAATGTCACCCACCTAATCCTGAAAGACAGTAGTCATTATGAAACATAATAATATTAAAACTTCCCAGATAGGTAAGCAGAAGATGCAGATTTCCTGGGAGTTTTTAATTAGGATGCCTTTTACTGAAAACAAATACAAAATTATAAATATGCAATTAGATTTAAGACCTTGGAGGTTTCCTTTATTAGCCACTTTGGTAAAGTGCCTAGGGAAGGAAGTACTACCATTATCA
This sequence comes from Cacajao melanocephalus, assembly GCA_963573385.1. Taxonomy (NCBI): domain Eukaryota; kingdom Metazoa; phylum Chordata; class Mammalia; order Primates; family Pitheciidae; genus Cacajao; species Cacajao melanocephalus. The sequence continues at coordinate 25,079 of CAUYLG010073453.1, forward strand.
CCATTTTACAGAGAAGAAATGAGCCACACAGTGTTGAGATGGTTTTACCAAAGTCATACAGCTGGTAAATGTTAAAGCTAGGCATCAAACCTGATACTGTGTTTTAGGTTTACAGACAGAAATCTCAGTCTCAGTGAGTTTATGTAACTTGCCAGAGGTCCCAGAGTTGTTAAGGCAAGATTAAAACCCAGATCTGTCAAACTCAAAAATTCATATTCTCTCCCTTAAGCTTTTAGTGCCAACTGTGAAGAATCCTAGCAAAGGATACTGAGTATATTTTCAGATCTTCATTGCTTTTGATGAAAGAATCAGAAGAATAAGAGTTAGTGTGAATTCTGAAGGAAAGCTAAGAAATTACATATTTTTGTATACAAATACTGCTGTTTATTGTAGCATTTTTAAAACGGGATGTTCTAGATGCTGTCTAGTTTAAACGTGAGAGGTTATATGAATTACCAACTTTATGTTAGTTAATCATTTACACATAAACACATTTTTGTCATCAATATTGTTTTCAAAATTTATCTTAAAATGTCTTGCCTCGCTTAGAAAACTGGTACTTTTTATTGAAGATTTCTATAATTGAAAATATTTCCATGAGAATTACTATAAGAGGAACATGTGTTTAAATTGGAAGACAGGGGAGAGAGATCCAAGATGGCCGATTAACAACAGCTCAGGATTGTAGCTCCCAGTGAAAGCGCAGAGAGCGAGTGGACGCCGCACTTTCAGACGAATTTTTGTTGCCCACAGACTAGGAGATTCCCGGCGGAGGAGC
>CAUYLG010073454.1:0-26322 GCA_963573385.1 Cacajao melanocephalus
CTCTTCAGCATTTGCATAGCATTTCACAGACTTAAATGAAATATTGGTTGGCTGTTTGTTATTTTCTTCCCTTATTCCTTCCTGTCTCTGTTGTTAAGTACAATTATCGGCATAAAAGAGGTTTTTAATACCTATTCCTAGTTTGTATTCCAGCCTGGGCAATAGAGCAAGAATTCTGTTCTCTCTCCCCCTTTTTTCTTTCTTCTTCTTTCTTTCTCTCATTTAAAAAAAAAAAAGATTCAGGAATTATAAATATCAGTTACCGTCTCTGTTAATCAAGAGATTATTCATATTCTGACCTTAAATTATTTAACCTGAATCTAATAATGAGGAATGAGAAAACAATCAGGCAAATCAAAATTGAAGGATGTTCTACAAACCAACCAGCCTACCCACCCCAGCTAGTCATGGTCAGGGCATGGGACCATGATAATTCTCTTAGAAGTTGGAAATTATCTTGAGCTGTGGTCAGGTCACCTTCCCCTTAGCTGGGGAGAGCTGGACCCCTAAATAAAATTGAGGCCCTGTTCGGCAGGGAGAAGGGGCTGCCACCAGTACTGTCAGCAACAGAAGGGCTGGGTCTAAGTCTGAATGATGACATATTTGGGCAGGTGGAAAAGGAGGGAGGAAGTTAGGGGAAGCTTTGTAAACAAGAATCCAAGGTGGCATGCAAGAATAGAAATTTATTCTACTGGGTTCGCATTCTTCACATCGTGAAGGACACAGTCTAACAGAGTGTAAAAATAGAAACAAGTACAGGTAGAGCTTGGTGGCTCATGCCTGCAATCCCAGCACTTTGGGAAGCCAAGGTGGGAGGATTGCTTGAAAGTTCAAGATCAGCCTGGGCAACAAAGGGAGAGTCCGTCTCTACACAAAATCAAAAAGTTAGCTGGATGTGGTGGCATATGCCTATGGACCTGTGGTCCCAGCTACACAAAAGGCTGAGGCAGAAGGATCACTGGAGTCCAGGAGTTCGAGACCAGCCTGTGCGACACAATGAGGCCCCATCTCAGAAAAAGGAAGGAAGGAAGGAAGAAAGGAAGGAAGGAAGGAGGGAAGGAAAGAAAAAAAAGTATAGTGCTTGGTGTCCAGTGGAACTAGTAAGATGATGGGCTGGACTAGAACTTATGACAGAAGTCACAGGCATGGAGGATAAATGGAAGAGACAGCTTGGAAAGCCTTGATGAGCAAGGAGAGTTCTTCTAACCAAATTCAAGGATATGGGACAGCCACCGTGGGTCCCTTGGCAGTAGCTCGGCGAGTAGAGACCATTATTTTAAGAAATGCCAGTCTGAATTGAGCCAGCAATTTAAATATTTTTAAAAGTTCAAATACTGTTTTAATTTAATTCCTTTTCTCCGCCAGCCCCGGGCACAGAACCTGGAGATGTAGCCATTTCTCTTTAAAAGTATTACTGCCAAGTGAAGTAGGCCTGCCAGAGAATGCCACCTGCATTGTAGAAGAAACTAGCACATGCATTCTAGATCGTTCCAGTGGAATGTAGCGTCTACTTGAATTTTGCTAGAGCAATACCAACTTTTTTCTCTTTCAGTGAGTTTGAGTTCCTATGGGCTAGAGAAATCGTTTTTCAGCTCCTGAGCATCATACCATCACCGTGGAACCAGCAGGAGTTAAGTTTCACCTCTCCCGTTCCTCTCTTTTAAAACTGTTTTACCACAATTTACTTCCTGCAGGACACTTCGCCCTGTGAGCCACCCAGAGATGCTAAGCCCAAGTCCAAGTAGCGCTGCTCTGTGCCTTTTCTCAGGACTGCAGGCCACGAGCCACCCACCTCTCAGCCTTGCCCATGGCTCATTAGCCACCAGGACTTCGTTTAGGGCTAAATTCAGCTCCTATTGCAACCCTCGGGCTGCTAGGGCAGAAACAAAGTTTGAAAGATGCTTTGTCCAAACAATTTGCTCCGTAGAGCAGCTTAATTTCATACTGGCAAAATCCATACAGTTAATAATTATCTAGATTGGGGGAAAAGTACCAGTAAATCAATTGCCACATAAAATACAATTTAAAGAATAGAGCACAAAGAGAAGAAATCTGGGAGTGTTCTTCCAGCTATTCCAAACCAGATTCACTTACAAAGACCTTCCATTCTGTATCTTCTGCCCCAGCTTGGCTTGTAGGCGCCAGAACCCTATTTGCACCTTTACCTTCAAAGCCTCCTTCTTGCCCATCAGCATGAGGGTACCAGCCCCTTGTGAGTCAGCCTCCTGCTGACACTCCCCTACCCACACCTACCCCATACAGCACACACACACACACACACACACAGGAAATCTCTTGCAGGTCCCCAAAGGCCCCATGCTCTCCTGGGCCTCTGTGCCTTTGTACATGCTGCTGCTCCCTCTGCCTGGTGCCTTCCTGCCTGGCTCACTGAATCATCCTTCAGAATGCAGTTCATGGAGCATCTCTGTATGACATCCCTGACCATCATGCTGGCTGAACTGCTTGTCTATACCTTGCCATAGTCCGCCCCCTCCACCCCGCCACCAAACCATGGCTGTATCTGATGAGTGTGTTGATCTGCTCCAGCTTCACACTAGATTTAGTGGGGATCTATCTGGGTCTTTCATCCTTGTACCCCTAGCTCAGGCCTTTGTTGTCTATTCCAGGACTTCTTCCCTTACTTCATAGGGAAGCCCAGTTTTTCCAGCTTTCACTGCCCCTCATTAGCAATAGTTTGGAGAGCCCCCTCCCAGAAGACTAGTGGGGGCAGGTGAACTCAGTACACGACCTGGGGGCACATCCTGAACCCTCAGCCCATAGCTTGGAGCAAGTCCCAGCACATCCAGAAGATTTTGTGGAGCTTCTTTTTTCAAACACTCTTCTTAGTAGATAGGCGTGTCTAAAAATAAGCAAACAAACTGGGAAGTATTGCAAAATATTTTATCTCAACAAGCATAACTGAATCATCTTGCCTTGGCAGAGGCGTGAGGACCTCCTAACCCCATCTCTACCGGTCTGTTGGCATGTTTACACTCAGCAGCCCTTAGCCTTAGTGATGGGAGATTATTTGAGCCAGTTTGGGGATCTGGGTGCCCACATGCCAAGCAATTCTTCAGCAGGCACCAGCTGGGTGTCCTCTAATTCAGTTGAATTCTGACACTGTCTACCTGGTGATAGCACAGATCCCACTGATTAAGGGCTCAGTCCCACAAGTTTGCCCCTACTCCCAACTGCAGATGCCCATCACAAGCCCCAGGTTGTGACCTGTGCTCCTGACCACCAGCTATAAATTGGGGTTCCCACAACCCCTTCTTGGGTTTGATTTATTTGCTAGAGTGGCAAACAGAATTCAGGGAAACACTTCACTTATGTTTATACATTTTTTATAAAGGATATCAAAAGGATACAGATGAACAGCCAGATGGAGGAGACGAACAGGGTGAGGTATACGGGAAGGGGCACACAGTTCCCGTGCCCTTTCCGAGCATGCCCTCCAGGTACCTTCACACATGTTTTGTAGTCCAAAAGCTCATCTAAGCCCCGTCTTTTTTTTTTTTTTTTTTTTATTCTCATGGGGGAGTCATTATATAGACATAACAGATTAAATCATTGGCCATCAGTGAACACTTGAACCTTCAGCCTCTCTCTCCAACCTGGACATTGGGAGCTGGAGCTGAAAGTCCCAATCCCCTAATCATGCCTTGGCCTTGAACCAGTGGCAGAGACCAAATATATATTATTTATTATATGACAGTATCACAATAGGGTTCCCCAAATTATATAAACTTCAAGCCCCACAAATCCTGGATTGAGCCCTGCTTCTACAGGGGTCAATGGACCTGTGTGAGAATTTCTAATGGACCTATGCCCCTGATTAGACACTTAATTTGATTAGTGCCCCAACCTGTGCTCTCACCAGCAGCAGGAAAACCTTCTTCCCATACCTCTGCTAGCATTGGCATTCTCCAGATTTCTAAACACAGCCTTGAGTGATTGTGAATTGTCTGAGTATGTCACCCATTTTTCTTTTGGGATACTATCAGGAGTTCTTTGTATATTCTAGATATTCATCCTTTGTCATTTTTAGACCTCATAATCTCTTCCCAATCTGTCATCATCCCTTCAGTTCACCTGTGATGTCACTTGTTCACAGAAATCCTTAATTTTGACGTAATCTGATCTATCAATTTGCCTTGTGGCTTGTAGTTTCAAAGTCTCGTTTAAGGAGTTCTTTACCCCTTCCAAGTTGCAATGCTTTTCTCCTGTTAACTTTATGATCTTATCTTTCATATTTAGGTCTCTCGTCTGAGAGACCTAAATCAATCTCCTTTGTATGTGGGGTTAGAATGAGGATCCAACTTTAATTTTCTCTATCCTTTATTTCTCTGCCTATTTTTCCATCACCATCTACTAAACAATCCATCCATCCCCTAATTGCACTGTGGAGCCAACTCAACATTGCATGAAATTCACAGGTAAATGCAGAGCTACCTGTGAACTATTCTGCTCCACTTCCATGTTCAAAACAACTTTGTAGGATGTCTTGCTATCTGGTGGCCAATTTTCCCTCTTTATTCTACCATTTGATTTAGCTCCCTGTGGAACTTATGTTTTCCTATACATTTTATTTATTTTTAAAATATGAAATGCTTCAGAAATTTGCATGTCATTTTTGCACAGAGGCCATGCTAATCTTCTCCATATTATTCCAATTTTAGTATAGGTGTACCACAGTGAGAACCCCTCTGCATTTTAGAATGAGTACATCAAGTATCTATAAAAAAAAATTACAGCTCGGATTTTAACTGGGATTGCACTGGATTTGTAATTTGGGGATATTTGACATCTTTATAATTTAAGTCATGTGATCTAAGACCTGGCATGTCTGAGGAAAGAGAATTGCAAGAAGAGATTAAAACAAGTATTAATGAATGTCTTGGAGAGGGTCCCAAATCCTGTCCTGACCATTGGCCTTGCTTGAGTTTGGGAGGGTGGGCAATAAAAACCCATTTTAGTCAAAGAAGAACTGAGTGCAGAGGGAACTGTGCTTCGCTTCCCTGGGTGTGAGCCAGAGGCTCTGAAAGTGTATAAGAGAAGCCCCCACCTGGCAAGGACTGAGTGAGAGGCCAAGGAAGTCAGTGTCTCAGAAGCCCCCCCAATACCCAGCAGGGGGAAGAGAAAGTACCCAAGCGTGCCCAAGCGTGCCCAAGCAGCCAAGTACCGCGGGCTTGCAGAGCCAAAGGAACCTGAGAATGTGTGGGCCTGGTGACGTGAGGCTATGGTGGATTTGGACACAAGTGGTAGATGCCAGCGCATGACTAAGAGGACAAGGCGTGCCAAGTTTCGGCTAAGTCAATGCCAGTGGAAGGCAGAGAATAGTGTGAGCCAGAAACTCCCTCTCACTAGTGCCTGGGTGCTGCAGTGCCCTCTCTCTCTGCATAGGAACTACGACAGCCTTCAGGGAGATGTCCTGGTAGGAGGGGAAAGATCCAGAAATTGACTATTGATTCACAGAATCTGAGTTTTAAAGCAAAATTATCTTGAATTGATAGGTTCAGTTTTATGGAAATAAATAGTCACATTTTATTTTTACGCCTGAGATACTGAACTATGGTGGTTATATAAATTTCATATCCACTATACAACTTTTAGTTGCTGCAGACTGGATTTCAGTAGCAGAATAAAATCTATTGAGGAGGGACTTAGAGAATTAAATAAATATGACGTAACTACAGTGAGGCAGGAAGAAGTTGAGGCATAGGCCGGGCACAGTGACTCACACCTGTAATCCCAGAACTTTGGGAGGCCAAGGCAGGTGGATCACTTGAGATCAGGAGTTCAAGACCAGCCTGGCCAACATGGTGGAACCCCATCTCTACTAAAAATACGAACATTAGCAGGGCATGGTGGCAGGCGCCTGTAATCCCAGCTACTAGGGAGGCTAAGGCAGGAGAATGGCTTGAACCCAGGAGGTAGAGGTTGCAGTGGGCTGAGATTGTGCCACTGCACTCCAGCCAAGGCAACAGAGTGGGACTCTGTCTCGAAAAATAAATTAATTAAAAAAAAAAAAAGAAATTGAGGCCTAAAGAAACCAAAGGCTTTGCTTCTCGTGAAAGTGAATTAATGGCAGACAAATGTAGACGATTTTATTATTTCCAGGCCTCACTGGTTCTAAACTTGAACAAATATTTTGAGGGGATTCTGGAGTAATCCTCCTGAGATCACAGCCCTACTCACAGAGCTGTTCTAGGTCACAGAAGCTGACCTGCAGAAAAGCGAGTGCTTCAGTGCGGCTGCCTTTCTCCAGAGTAAAGTCATCCCCACGTAAGAAGTGTCCAGTGCACGGAGGCTGGCTGGGTGTCCTGCTGTTGCCTGGTGACACCCTGTCTCATACAGAATGTGCAGCCCCTTGGGAGGTCAGGCAACCTGCAGCTGATCTGAGAAGACCCCTGGTCCAGTGGGAAGAGAGGGATATAGCTTGTATTTTAAGAGTTGGGGTCTTACTATGTTGCTCGGGCTGGTCTTAAACTCCTGGACCTCCCAAAGCCTTGGGATTACGCCTAGCCTTGTGTGGCTTTTAAATATTCCTTATTTGTGGGTTAAAATGTTCTCTAAAGAAAGGTGGATGCTGCTTCTAAGATGCACGCCATTTTAGTTCTGGCATTGGAGGAGTTCAGTGTTTTATGTGTACAACCCTCCCCATACCTCTAGCACGAATAGACAGTAAGTACCTTCTCTCCTACCCCTCACCAGCTCTAGGGAGCCCAGCAGAGTGGAGGCAGGCCACTTCTCCTCTGAGGAGAGCCTCCTCCATACCGTGCAGTCTTTGGGCATCAGCTGCTGCCCCTGCTGTACCAGCCAAGGGGTCCCCGTCTTGCCATGGGCTCTGGTTGTAGAGTCCAGGCAGGTCTCTCCTTCCAACCCAGCCTTCTCTGAATCTGCTGGCCAGCCATCAACATCTTCCTCTCTCCTTTGAAATGGAGGCTCAGGAACTTTGACTCTTTGTCCTTATCATCTGTAGGGGCCTGTCACAGAGCTGGCTCCAGGGCCTTCTGTCCAGGCCCCTCGGCCACCGTTGCTCTGCTGCTGTGGTACCCTGGGGCACATGAAGCTTCACTAGGGCTCACAGTTACAACAGCACTCACCTTGGGAAGGGAGACCCCAGTCTTTCCACCCTGGGAGTCCCCCCATGTTGATCTGAGGCATCTATTCTACAGCCAGTTCCCCCAGCACTCAGCTAGGGTAGGAAGCAGGGACCCCAAACCTGCCTCCATGTTCTCATCCTCTGATTTGATACAGCTCACAAGGCAAGAATGGTTTTTACACTTTTAAATGGCGGAAAAGAAGAACAATAGTTTGGGACACATGAAAATTATATAAAATTCAAATTTCTGTATCAGTAGAATTACTGGAACATAATCATACCCATTCCTTCACATACTGTCTATGGCTGCTTTTGTGTGACCACAGTACGATGGAACACTTGCAGTGGAGAATGTGAGGCCCAGAAAACCTGAAATATTTACTGTCCGGCCCTTTGCAGTGAAGGTTTGGTGACCAACCCCTGGCCTAGGCTGAACTCTCCCTCTCCTGATAGCTGTGTATAGTCAAAGCTGCTAGTGCTCCCAGAAGGGTGGGGGAAAAGCAGATGAGGCAACTTCTGCCACCAGCCCAGCAGCTGCCAGAGTTGGGGCCGTGGCTTTTATCACTGTTCTTAGGACCAGTATGTCGTCCTCCAATGGTAAATCATTTTCAATAACTCCAAGTTCAAAAGTTCTCTTTATAACCAAATTGATTTTTTACATATCTTTGGAAGAAAAGGTGACTACTTCCTTGTAATAAATTAACTTTTTAAACAATGTTTTAAAAGAATGAATTGATAAATAACCTCCAAGCAGGAAGATGATCTCAAACCAGTTCTGGTTAATTTTTACATCAATCAGACAATTAGAACCACAAACACAGGTATTAAAAACACTGAAGACAATCCACATATGAAAATAATTTTGAGCATGTGTGTGTGTTAATCAGTTCAACAAACTGGATTGAGAATAGGAGCAGAGAGTTTATCCTCTTGAGGGAGATTTTGAATCTGATTATAGATTTGTATTGTTTAAAATTAGCAGTCCATCTCTAAACTCATGGAGTAGGAAAAGGCTTGGGGGGATGCTAGGAATGTAGCCATCTTTTGTTCAACTTTGAGAAAGCCAAACCGAAGACATTACAACATAACAGAAAGCGTATGAACTTGTCTCTTCCTTTGGGCTTTCAAAAATTCATTTATTCAACATTCATTTACTGAGAACTCATCGCTTACTTTTACGATGTATTATATTAGGGGCAAAAAGCTACAAAGATATATGTCACCATCTCTGCACACAGAAAGAATCCAGTTAAGTGGGAGGGTTTTCTTGGAGCAGAAAGGAGCAGACCTAGCTAGGTTAGCTCAGGAGGGAGATGTTTTGTAAGAATAAATGTGGAACAGTAATGGAGTTGGTCTTTCACAGAAGGCAGAAAGAAGCATTGGAAGGGACAGGCCTCACAGCCCTGGGACTGGGGAACTGCCCTGGCTTCAGGAGAATCCAGGGCTCTGTAGCAGGAGTTAGGGGGCTGTGCCCACTGGCCTTGCTCAGTCTCCACTGAGCTGCTTCTTTCCCTTGGCCTGAAACTCTTCTCTCTGCCATCACTACGCTTGCTCATAGTTTCAATATTTTGCAAGTGGAGCTTCTTACAACCTCTTGTAGCTCCAATTCTCAAATTTTTGTTTCAAAGCATCCTACCAAGTCTTTTTTGTCTTGATCTTTCTTTGTTTAAATTTCCAAAGAAGAAATGGTGTTTACCCAGCTTTTATGTGTGCATCAGGTTATGAGAAAAGTTGTGGACCAACCTACTGATTGGCTGTCTTTTTTGTTAGGTGTCAACCCTGAACCAATCTGCTCTAGGGACAGGATCATACAGGGCAAAGTATACTCACTTAGAGCTGCTCCTTTGGGTTGTTTCTGGCAGGGTTAGTGGGAATGACAAATAATGTGAATAATTTGTTTGCCATGGAAAGAAATACATATAAAATTAGCTTTATGCTATGATAATACTATGAGCCGAATTCACTGGGCCAACATGGCCGCACAGATGGTAAGAAAAGAAGAAAAACCATAACCAGGTATGATTAGGGCTGGGGGAATCTCTTGTCAACAGGGCTTGCTCTTCCATGGGTAGTCAGGAGGGCAACACCCAGGGGAGTTAGTAGCTTCAGGCTGAGTATTGTATCCAAGGGGTTTCCTGGCAGTCAGCCATCAGGAAGGCATTTTAAGAATTAAGGAAAGGGGAGAGAAACACGAAGGGTGGCTCAACAGTTAACAGGTTTATTTTAAACCTAGGAGAGACTTCTGACCGAATTAGGTCAGAGCCACGCTCTTTTATAGACTAAGAGTTTTTAAGGATTCAGGGTAAGAGAGTTTATCAGAGGCTTGCACTGCCTCTTTGTCTCTTTGTTATGCTTATCCGGGAGGGAGAGTGGTATGTCTGTTCCCATACATCTTCCTGCAGCTGCAGGCATATCTCCCGAGTCTGCTTTGAGCTCCCCTATCTTAGTGCACCTGAAGGGAAAGGAATGTGCTTATTAAGGCCCACTGTTTTACTGGGGTGAAGTTTGGCAGTTACACAAGAGACTCTCCCCCCACCTCCCTCTGTGCCCGAGCTGTCTTATCTGTGTTTTACTGTCTGCTCTTTCTGGCTGCTTGTAGTTAGAAGAGAAGTGATTTCCTTGAAATGCGTAAGGCTAGAAAGGGAGCTGGAACTTAAAGTGGCTGTGTTTTTCCGAGGTGACAGTGCTCCTGTCAGGCACAGTTCAGGGTGGTAGGTTCTCTGAGAGCCAGTGATTGATTGTACTGAGGGTAGGTTCCAGTCCGACAAGGAAGAGCAACCAAAGTTAGGCAGGATCTTCAAGTTGTCTGAAGTTTGGAGAAAACCACTAATCCCAGTGGGAAACTGGAGGGCTAAGCAGACACCAGAAATAGAGGCTCAGTCTTATAGAACGTGCATGGTGTGTGGGTGCGTGTGTGTGCACGTGTGTATAGGGAAAACACTGACACAACTCTGAGGACACATATCAGTCACAATAACACAGAAGATTCCTAGTGGTACAAATAACTGGAGACCTCACGTACAACATGGCTAAGAGGCTAGAGAAGACAGAAACTCAGAGAAGAGAGTAAGGATTCAGGGCGGTCATTATAGATGACTCTTCAGCTGACCTTGACATATGTATTTATCAGAAACAAAGGGAGGGAGGTGAGGAACCTCAGTCAGTAGAACCAAAATGTTCTGGACTGATCTGTTATCTTCCCCCTTGGGCCTGAAATCACCTACATAGCCAAGGAGGTTGTAAGAGAACCCAGAAGGTAAATTACTCCCAGTTACATCCCACAGACTGAGGTCCACATGCAGAAGCCAGCCGGTAGACTGAATCTCCCCCAAGCGTTGGTAAGAACATGCGAAGAAAAGAACCCCGCAGGGCTAAGTCACCTTCTTCTTCATTTTCAAGGAGCAGGGGGTCATGGGCCTTTTTAATCAGTCTTCGAAAGTCTGAGCTGCTTCTGTTGCTTCCATTAGTTCATCATGAAAAAATGTACTTAGGTGGTCACCCCAAGTACTTTAACTGTCTTTATTTGGAGTCAGCCGCAGAATATTGGCTAACAAAGTAAGTGACAAAAATGGCTTCTCATTGGTAAAATTAGCGGTCGGTTAATTAACATGAAGGAAGTGAGAAATGGGCTTTTACTATTGAACCTAATGGTGTTCAAGACAAGGGAAAGCATTAGGGACAATCTCTACTCTTACATAAGCTGGGTGTAAGATTTTGGCCAGCCCTTCACTTGTCACCTTTCTAAATGGTACCAGAAATGTGATTCTGACCTTGTCCTGTGTTCAGCTATGAATTCAGACAATTCGGTTACCTGGTGCAATTAAAATCTGGTCTTTAGAATACTGTCCTGTCACTCTTAAGAGAACCTTTCATATAGAGTATGGACAGAGCACTGAAAAGGTCAGAGGGCTGGAAATTTGCCAGGCTTACAGAACCAGCTGCATGAACTATTTCAGACCTTCTTACTAATAAATATGTATGTGCGCCAGCATTTGGGCTGAGATCTGCTTTCATTATAACATGATAGGAAGTAGGGTTATGAGGAGATGAGGCTAATCAGATCCCACTACTTCTTGGCCATGCCTAGGCAACCTTAATGATGCAGAAAAGGAATGTCTATAGAGGCCAGGCAGCATGATTCATTTGCTCACTTGGCAGGTGTTTCTCCCATAACTTCTATGTGCCAGGCTTGTGCTCCTGTGCACCACACTGAGGGCACGGTGTTGCATAAGGCAGACGTGTGCCCCTCCCTCAAGCAGCTTACAGACCAGGAGACAAGTGATCAAGCAAGTAATAACAACCAGCGGTGAGTAATATGGCGGGGAAAGGCAGAGAAGCAGGGACACAGAGCAGACAGAATATCCGTGGGTGGGAGGTTGACACAGTGCCTCTTTTCTGCTGAAAAATTTCAAGTGGTAGAACCTATCCCATATACCACTGGACAAATGCCTAATGACCACTGGTGGACCTGACCCTATTACAGAATTTATAGCTCAAGGACATTTTGCGGTCCTATGGTCATCCTCTTCCCATCAGCTTGGGGTCACGTGGACACCTGATTCCCCTCCTATTTTTATCCCAGAGGGCACTGAGGTTCAAATACACACGTTGCAGTTGGCAGATTTTATCCCCAGAGGCCAAAGCACAAAGAGGCTCCGTGACTTGCCCAAGGGCATTTATTGAGTCAACAGTAGAAATGCGAAGAAAACTCAGTCACCTGACGCTGGGGCCAGCTCCCTTTCCCTTGACACATCACCTAAGGGGGAAAATAATCTTCTGAAGTATCAAATAACTCTGATCTTTTGATGAGTGAGCAGGCTGGTGAGCAAATAATGAGAAAAGTGCATGCTGAATTTCCCTTGACGTATCCCCTTTGGAAAATGCAGCAGCAGGTGCAAGAAGAATGTGACCTATGTTATAATAAAAGCAAAAATATTTTCAAATAGCATCAGAGGGCTAATAAACAGAAGGGCTGGCTATGAGTGTCAGCCTAAAGGAGAGCAGAGAAAAAGAGTCAAACGTATAAGATCCTAGGATTCTCAGCCAGGCAAGATGACTGCTCAAAATACACAGCTTTTATCTAGGGAATGAGTGTCCTTTTCCATCCTCTTAGTCATGGAAGCGAAGGAGAAGGGCACTTTTTAAACTCAGATCACTTAAGACTAGTCTAACTTGAGACTATGGAAGCTGGTGATGCGTGCTGATAAAATGACTGGTGCTGGATTCTTGCTGAGATGAGAAAACAATGCCTTTGTGGGTAGAGAGTCTGTGAGTCACTCCCTCCGTGCTGAAGAAAGGGACTCAGGAGAGGCCTGGCCTGAGTGCTGTGAATGCACTGACCCCTCAGTCACACTAAATATCCATGAGAACCATCAAGGAATGGGCTTCTACATTTCAGATTATGAATTTGGAAAGGAATGAAATTTCTTACAGAAGTTTATCTTTATTTTCTATGAGGTATAATTTCTAGAGGTTTCTTTAAAAATTGTGGCTTCCTTGGCCTTAAAGAGTGACAGTACCTTTTCCCTCAGCATAATTCTGCCCCACCCTAAAACAGCACTGTGTCTGGTTCCCAGCCCTTCTTGGCCCAAATGGCAGCACCGACAATTAGGTTTCTCCAGTCTTCCTTTAATAAAACAAAACAACATTGAAGTGGGTTTCTGTGACGGTTAATTTTATGTGTCAATTCGATTGGGCCAAGGGTTTGCCCAGACAGCTGGTAAAACATTATTTCTGGGTGTGTTGTGAGGCTGTTGAATTGGTAGCTGCATAAAGAACACCTGCCTCACCAATGTGGGTGAGCACCATCCAATCCGTGGAGAACCCAATTAGCGTCAAAAGGCAGAGGAAGGGTGAATGTGCTCTCTTCTTGAGCTGGGGCGTCTATCTTCTGGCCTCAGACATCAGGCTTATGTATATATATCAGGCCTAAATATTATATCTCTCTATATATCCTATATACACACACACACACACACACACACACATACACACACTATATATACACAGAGAGATATAGGCTATATATAGAGAGAGATGTATACATATATATATAGAGAGAGACGTAGGGTGTATATATATATATATATAGGATACATACATCCATATAGATCTATAGATCAATAGGATATATAGATACATATATACCTGATATCTATATATGGGATATGTACATCTATATATCCTACACTTATATATAGGATCCAATATATAGATCGATATATCCTATTGCTTCTATTTCTCTTGAAAGCCCTAATACAGCTTCTTTAGTATCTTTCTGTTTAAAAAAGAAAAAGAGGATGGCAAGGAAAAGATTTTCCTTCAACATTTAGTCCATTTGTAGGATTCTGTTTATTGAAACATTTCTATGGGCTTCATTTTATAAATGCAACCATATACAATCTACCCGTGTTATTAGACACATAACATCCACACCCTCTGGCAATTTAAGATTAGAAAGCTCAGATGTGGTTGGCCTCGGTGTGCCCATTTGACTCCATTTTTCTTTCCTCATCTGCAAGATATTCAAGATTATTATATCAATAGATTGATTGTACTGGGAAAGAAGAGGGGATGTCACTAAAGTTGGACATCAGTACATTTTCCTAGCTCTTCAAAGGTTTGTAACATGGAAACAAATCTCTCTAGACCAAACTACACAAGAAGCCAATTCCCTTCATATGAAAAACGTTCCACAAGACAGGACAAATCCTTTGATTTTTCTGCAAGGAAATTCTATGAAAGAACCTGGAAGCTCATTTACAGAGACTAGAGAAGAATAAGCTCCGTGGAGAGCTCTTTCCTGAGACCTGAACACCCAACTGTCTGCTGGACGTCATTTTCTTAGACACCCCCAAATTCAATACGTCTAAAACAGAACCTATTGTCTCTTCTCCCCACTCCTCCAATCCTGCTCCACTGAAGTTGCTGTCTCACTGATGCCACCATCTTCCACCCAGGTGTCCAAGCTAGAAACCAAGGAACCCTCTGTGAGGCCTTTCTCTTGCATCCTTTCCACTATCCAGTGAGTTACTAAGTCCTGTTACTGCTGCCTCCTACATTGCTCCCGTATTTACCCACTTCTCTTCATTCTCACTGCCTGCCGCTCCCCTGGCGGCGGTTCCGAGCATCTCTCATCTGGATCACCGCCTCTTAATGGGGGCCCTACCTCCTGCCTTGCCCTCCATCTGTTCCCTACATGCAGGGAGAGTGATCCTGCTAAAATGCAAATCTGATCCTGTCACTTTTCTGCTGAAGATCCTTCCATAGCTTCCCATTAGGAACAAAAGTCAAACAATGCTTAGAAAGAACTTCTTTGTTTGAACTGGTTTATCTCTTCAAAGTCTTGACCAGCCACTCCTACCCCCTCCTACTCCATCCTTGAGCTGTGAAAACTTGGAGGTCCCAGATAAATTTGCCTTGCAGTCTGTCTCCTCTTGGCCTTTGCATATAGAAGCTCCACAGCAAGGAACGCTCTTTACTTTCACTCTTCACCTAAAAAACTGCTACTGGCCCTTCAGATCTCACCTTAGAAGCCTCTTCTCAGCTTACATGCTCCCATAGCACAGCCTGTATGTCTCATTTCAAAGCTCATGCCTCACTTGGGAAGGCAAATGTCTATTTACTCATTTGGCTGTATTCACTGCTAAAATATGTGCTTCTTATATGACATGTTAGAAAAGGCAGAACTATAGTGACAGAAAGCAGATCAGTGATTGCCAATGGCTGGGGGGAGGGTAGGAGATTGACAGCAAGCAGCCCAGGCAAACTTTGGGGTGATGTAAATGTTCTCTATCTTGATCATAGTGGTGGTTATACTACCCTGTGCGTTTGCAAAAAATGCATCAAACTTCACACTTAAAATGAGCAAATTTTATTTTATAGAAAGCATACCTCAATAAAGCTGCTTTTAAGAAAAATTAATATATGATCCTCGAGGGCAGGTTTATACTTAGAACCATCCCAGGCTCATAATAAGTGCCTACAATAGGTATTTGTTATACCAATGAATGGATAAACAAAGGAATATTATTTCCTTTCCCCTACTGTTTTGTACAATTGGCATACAATTTTTTTTTTTAAAGACGTATTTTTAAAGTGTTCATTCATGGCTGGGCGCGGTGGCTCAGGCTTGTAATCCCAGCACTCTGGGAGGCCAAGGCAGGTGGATCACGAGGTCGGGAGTTTTAGACCAGCCTGGCCAACACAGTGAAACCCAGTCTCTACTAAAAATACAAAAAAAAGCTGCTGGGCATGGTGGCAGGCGCCTGTAATCCCAGCTACTCGGGAGGCTGAGGCAGGAGGATCACTTGAACCAGGGAAGCAGAAGTTGCAATGAGCCGAGATCACACCACTGCACTGGACGACAGAGCTAGACTCTGTCTCAAAAAAAAATTGTTCATTTGTGACCTAGCTTGGCATCCCATCAGTGGAATTCAAATTTCTTCCAGTGAAACACGTGAACATAAGATCTGTGCATGTCTTATGGGAGAAAATGGTTCCAGGATGAACTCTGAGGAGGAAACAGCGTTACGGTGGCACCAGACAGCCACGGTTTTACTTGTCCGAGGCACGGAGAGGGTAAGAAATAAATGCTTCGGGAGATTGGCTAGCAGCAATTCTGAGGCCTGCTGCCCCGAAGCTTCTTTTCTGGAGCCCCTGGCTGATCCCAGTTCTGGATGCACCATGTCTTGAAGGCACTGACAGTACCCATTTCCTATTACTTAGCTGCATATGTCTTCCTTCCCACGGACCAGGCAGCTCAGCAAAAACAGAGTGGGAGCTCCTGCCCAAACCCCCACGTGAATGCCTGGGTGCTGATGCAGACAGACTACCTAGAGACAAGTACCTGCTTTGGCCTGAGACATCTTTGACCAGAGGCATAGGATGTACTTGCTTAACGGTAACCTATACCATGGCTAACCCTTGCTCAGCTGTGCCAGGTTAGGAGCCCTTTCTGCACTGATAGTTTCCTTCATGAACAAAAGAATGTTTTGAATTGGAAAAGAGTGGCTTGCTCCTTCCTTCATTTTCGGTTGAGGAAACTGAGGTCAGAGAAGGTGAGAGACTTGGCTGGACTGTGACGAGCTCGCTGGGGCTGGAAGCTTCGTTCTGCACTTGAGGGCCAGCTGCCAGCAGCCTCTTCCCTGCACCACTCCTGGGTGGTTTGCTCATCTCAACGCACTGCATTGCGGGATTGTGCTCCCCTTCATAACCCGGCAGGGACTAACGCAGGTGACTTGGCTGATTTCAGAAAGTACTTGGTGAATCAATATAATGAATCTCAGAGTTCAAATTTTCTCTCAGATTTTACTACTGAACAAATGAAAAGAACAAAAAGTAGAAACAAATGGACCGATTTTTTAAAGATCACACAACTTATCACCATTCCCATGGAACTGATGGACTCTCTTGGAAGGTGATGGCTTCTCTCCCACCTGTCTAAGCACATATAAAACACATCAAGTCCTCTGTGTGGCTTAGCACCACCTCTTTTCCTCTAGCACACCTGGTGGAGACTGTTGAATGAATAAACACACAACCTCATTTGTAAGTAGGTGGCTTGGAATCCAGAATGCATTTTCCAAAGGAAACGACGTCATCAGAGGGCTTGGGTTTCCTGGGCCTGCCCACAAAGCCTAATTAATCTATCACACTACTGAAAGGCTATATATTTTCAGTAGGAAATAAGGGGAGAAAGAAATACAGTTACCATACTCATCATAAAATAAACACAAAAACCTGAACAAGAAATGCTTGCCTAGGACAGACCTTATCCCCACTACCCAGGTCCACTCAGAGGATGGAGAGGAGCCTGTCTCTCTCTCTTAAATGAGTGATCATGCCTCAAAATGAGTGACTTCATTTATTAACAGCCGAATCTCTCTCTGACAGCTGCTCAGATTAACCAGGCATACATTACTTTCATCTTTAATAAACAGGCACTCTCAAGTCAGTGGCTGGTCTCCATGGCAACCAGATGAAGATTTTTCCACCGATGTTGGGGGCAGAAAGGAAGAAGGCATAGACTCTGAGACGGCAGGGGAAGGGACGTATGGGTTATAACTTACTGTCCTCTATGTCTTTATTGGTCCCAGGCTACCTCCCAGCAAGAATGGAGAGCGGCGTTTCCTTTTACTGCACACAGAGGAAGAGGGGTCCTGATCAGTGCTACCAGTACTATGGGAAGGGCTGGGTTACAGAGCTCGGCACACACCAAGGCCTGCACTGCCCAGGAACTACATGCAATCGCATCCAACTGAATTCTCATTTCCTGAGTGTGCCTGGCCCTGTGCTTCATGCTGTGGGGGTGGTTTACAGTAGGAGCAGGCGGACCAAGTGAGGAGAGGTGCCAACACATATCATGAGGAGGGCAGGAGGAGGTCCAGCCCCTGCCTCCCCAACCGGGAGCAGTTGCAGCTCACCACACCATTTGCCCTCAAGCTAAGCCACACCTAGTTCTTGAGCTCTGGCCAGAATAACTTTAGCCTTGCCAATCTAGCAGCTGGTCAGACTGAATCAAACATCTTGTGATAATTCATGGTTGCAGCATCGTCCACTGGGCCTCTAACACCTGGAGACCCACAGAATTCCTGTCTTCCCTGAGCCATGACTGGTGGATTGACTTGGCCGGCATGACTCACATTCCTAACCCAGGCTGGGGCCCAGACACCTGCCTTTCTCTTGCCTGTATCTTACCTCAGGCCCTGAACCTAGTTTCATATCCCCAGGCAGGTTCCTGCTCTAAAGGAATGGTCACCCAGAACCACCCTGACAAGAGTTTTCATTCAATTTCAGCTACTGTTTGCTGCTGGAACTGCCTGCCTCTATGCCCCAGCAGGGGGACAGATTGCTGTGGGCCCTGAAGACTGGACCTTGGACCACTTGCACCCCCTCATGCCAAGGCCTGTCAACTTCTAGTACCAAATTCTTCCTCATCCCTACAAACCAGGGATGCTGCCAAAATACCAGAAAGCCTTATTCCTGAGCCTAAGGTGATATATGAAATGGGCCTTGAAGGGTGGCCAGGATTTGGACAATAAAAGAGAGGACTTTCTCTGTCAGATCCAGGGTCCTTGATGGGAGTCATTGGGTGACGGTGTCATTCATTCAAATCTCTATTAGGTAACCCCAACCTCCTGCCTCACTCAGTGGGTAACAATACAGGTCATCCTGGTGGGTGGACTCAGCTCCCGCCAGGGCACCTGCTGCGCAGACATGTGTTCAGTCACAGCGTCCTCCTGGAGTTGGGTTGTGTAAATACAACCAATATCCTCCTAGGGTTCTTAAAGTGAAACTTGACAGCCAAATTCTGTAAAGAGAATTTGTAACTAAAATTTACTAAACATATCCACTCATTATTCACAAAATCAATAAGGCTAGAGAAGCAGGGACCTGTCATAAAAGACTCTTGTAGGACACATTAAGGAGCGTGGATTTTGTTAAGGAGGCAATGTTGAGCTCTCCATTTTAATCTAGGCAATAATGTGATCAGATGAGGCTTTAAGAAAATGCCTGTGTTGTCGTAGGCATAGAGGTGGGAGTGAGGGTTTGGAGACTTAAAAGAAGAAGCCGAGAGGCCACTTCTGCTCAGTTGCTCCATGAGGGGCAAGGAGACAAGGAGATCCACAGGCTGCAGGCTCCTCCGCTTGCCCCATCTGTTTTAATGGTGCTTTCTGCTGGACTCTCCAGCCCTCTGCTGTGTCTCCTGCCTGCTCCCTCTTGGGTGTTTCCCGTATTCCTTTTCTCCTGTATTTTTCCACTTTCATCCTACGACAGTGTTTCCTGAGCTCACCTCTCCTTTTCCTACTCTCTGTTATGGTATTCAACTTTGGGGGGAGGCTGCTTGCTTTGCCCCAGGTAACTCTCTCATCCTCACTGCCGGCTTTAAGGGAAAAGACTGGCCCCAGAAGACAAACCCTCCTGTCCGTTGAAAACAAGTAGGCTGATTTTTCCATCACAGGAGTGAAACAGCAAAGGCTGTTGGTTGCACCAATGGATCCAGTGTCTGCTAGGAGCTTACTACTCGTTTCTAGTGTGGTATACTCCAGAAGATTCTCTTGCCCCTCTATTGACCCAAAATATCTCCTCTACTGGAGCTTGAAAGCCTACCATTAACCTAATCATTCCTCTGTGTTAATCATTACTTTTTCCCAATGGTCTTCCTTTGAACATAAAAACACTCCCAGAGGGGGAAAGATTTGCTTCCTAATGCCTGGATGCAAACAAAGAATGGGGAGGAAAGGGCAGAAGGTTTCAGACCTTCCCAATGGGGTTGGGGCATAAATCTAATTTGATTGGGTGCAGAATTAACAAAACACATTGAAATTATAGAACTGCTGATGTCCATATAGTCATTTTCCCATTTTTAAATCTTCTTCATTTAACTATAACATACATACAATAAAGTCTACAAATCTTAAAGGTTCAACTTAATACGTGTTAGATACGTATATACTCATGGATTAAATATATTTCCAGTGTCCCTAGAAGGCTCCCGTGTCTCTTTCTAGTCAATATTCCTCCAAAAATAACATCTCTTCTGACTTCTGTTACCCTAGAATAGTTTTACCTATCCTTGAGTTTCTTGTAAATGGAGCGATGTGGAGCCCTGACTTTTTGACTCAATATAATATTTTTGAGATTCATGCATGTTGTTGCATAGATCAGTCATCTGTCCTTTTCCATTATTGCCTGGTATTCCATGGCACATATTTACTGCAACATCTTAATCCATTTTTCTGTTGATAAACACTTGGGTTATTTCCAGTCTGGCATAAAGCTGTTTCCTATTTTG
Organism: Cacajao melanocephalus; assembly: GCA_963573385.1. NCBI lineage: Eukaryota > Metazoa > Chordata > Mammalia > Primates > Pitheciidae > Cacajao > Cacajao melanocephalus. The sequence continues at coordinate 19,902 of CAUYLG010073454.1, forward strand.
AATAAAGCTCCCAGAACATTCTTGTACAAGGTTTTGTGAGCATATGCACTATTTTTTCTTGGACATATACCTAGCAGTGGGGTTGTTAGTTCATAGTGTAGACATGTACATAACTTATTAAAAACCATCAAATAGATTTTCAAAGTGATTATACCTTTTTGTATTCCCAGCAAATGTGTGAGAGTTGCAGTCACTCCACATCGGGACAGTCTTTTCAATTTTAGCTATTCTGATAGAGAAAATTTTGCAATACATTTGCTACGAGAGGCGGATTCCTGAGCTGGGGGTCCTCTGCAGAAGAATAGAGGCCTTCTATCAGTGACAGATGTGGAAGTGGAGTTCTGATGAGTTTTTGTTTTTTTTCATCTTAATAACAAGAAACTGTGGAGCTAGAAAGCTAGAGAAATATTATTTATCTTGTATCAGTACCAACTAAAAGAAAGCCAATTCTGGGGATAGTGGAAGGGTGTCACCAGTAGAGAAAAGGGCTAATTTATGCTAATTCTAGGATAACATTCCAGATGGGGTGTTAAGACAATACTGCAGACCCGTGTCTGATGATCCAGTCAGAAAGGGAGCTCGGACCAGGATACTTGGTTGCCCGCAACAGAGACCAGCTTGAGCTATTAGGCTGGTGCAAAAGTAGTTGTGGCTTTTGCCATTAAAAGTAATACTATTACTTTTAATGACAACCTAATATTATCAAGTGGGAATGTACAGAAGGATATTTGTGTACCCACAGAATTGACAGAGTTGAGAGCCAGGCCTAGAGATGAGCAGGAACCAGGAGGATCCAGAAGGCCAGAAGCAGGCAGCTCAGTGGATCAGTGTGCTTCCCTGTTAACTGTTTCTGTCATCCTTGTGTCACTTGTTCGAGGTTCAAAGATCCAGAAGCATTCATCGGATTTGGATGAGCTTAGGCCACATGCCCGCCCTCGGGGCTGGAGGAAGCAGAATCTGGTCACTTCACAATTTCCCGTGGTGGGGAGCTGCTGGGACATTCTTGTACAAGGTTTTGTGAACATATGCACTAATTTTTTTTTTTTGGACATATACCTAGCAGTGGGATTGTTGGTTCATAGAGTAGACATGTACGTAACTTATTAAAAACCATCAAAAACCACCTGGATTTATACCCCAGTAAGGCTGGGAATAAGTAATTCCCTAAAAGAAATCAGATGCCATCAGGAAGGAGGAACGGATGTTGAGTAGCCAAGAAATGTCCTGTGTTCACTACAGGCCTGCCTTCAACAGCATTAAGTTCACACTATTGTGTTAATACTATGGAGGATGAAAGGAAACTGGCCTGGTCCTATAGGGTGAAAAGAGAAAGGGAATTTGACACCAACAACAAAGGCCTAGCCGATTTGCTCACTGCTTCTCAAATGGACTTGAATAAGATGGTACTGTGTGTGACACAAAATTTCTTAATTTGTCATTTTTGGCACGTCTGAGTCACTCCAGGATTCCCTTGCAGCGTGGTACAACCTGTGTGAGGGGATCCTTGCAGCGTGGTACAACCTGTGTGAGGGGATCCTGGGTGGAGGTGGTAGGAGGTGGAGACTGTGGAAATGTAGTGGGGAAGATCACAGCCTAGGTGTGGGATTCCTTTTCAGGTGTGAGCTTCTAAAGGCCTATGCAAATGTCTGAGACTTGAGGACAAAAATATGGGATTTAAAATACATAAAGAAAATAGCAAGCTGCGTGCAGTGGCTTACACCTATGATCCCAGCACTTTAGGAGACTGAGGCAGGAGGATCAGTTGGGGCCAAGAATTCAAGACCAGCCCAGGCAACGTAGTGAGACCTCAACTCTACAAAAAATTTTTAAAATAGCAAAGGGTGGTGGTGCATATCTTTATTCCCAGCTACTTGGGAGGCTAAAGTAGAAGAATCGCTTGAGCCCAAGAGGTCAAGGCTGCAATGAGTCGCGATGGGGCCACTGCACTGCAGCCTGGGCAACAAAGCAAGACTCTATTGCTCTCAAAAAAAAAAAAGATAAGAGAAAGGAAAATAGCAAATTCTAACTTTTAAAGTGCTTCATTCAGCGTTTAGGCACCCTTTCCCACTCTTAAGTGGCATTCCTACCTCAGCTCAGAGTTCCTCAGCCTCCAGTCCATTAGGCATTGTTCCAAAAGGCAAAGCCACGAAAAAAAGAGACAGCACAGGGGCAAGAAACAAGGTCCTCCACAACAGGTTGCCATATCTTGATCTGCATCTGAAGCAAAGACTCAAAGTCTGCTCTAGAAAGAAATGGGAAAAAAAATGACAAAAGCCTTAACCTCTTAGTTCAGAGACCTAGTTTTTGGATCAATTTTTTACTTGGAAGAGTATTTCCATTGTTCAACGGAAATAACTCAACATAGCTGTGTATCTAGAAAAACTATGAAAACGTCTGAGTTACCCAATATTGGGTCAGCCTGGACTTTTGGAGCATGAATTTTTCTACGAAAGAAAGAAAACTGGTCTGGGTGTCAGAAGACCCAAGTATAATCCAGGCTTTGCCTTGAACTCATGATATGACCTTAGGAAAAGCACAACGTTTATTCTTCTATTTCCTCTTCTATAAAATGAAGGGAATTGACGAAATGGGCACTGAAGTTTGTTCCAGTATCATGATCACTTAAATGCTTACATATAGGAAGTAAAGAAAGAAATCATGTTAGCCTCTTTGACACATCTCCCCTAAGGCACTATAGAAGACCAAACACGTATAATAAAAAGTATTTCGATCCAAAAAACCATGCTCAATCTCCAAGTCTCTGCAGCCTGTGATTAGTAGAATCTGTCTTGCCATAATTGAGCAAAGTAGTTCTAGGAAAAAATTATACCGAGTTTTACTAAATGTGCTTTCCTTTGAAACCAGAGCTTTCCTTGGTCAGCCAGACCTCTAGGACTTACATACTGTACCGATTACATAATGTGAGTCCCATCAATATCCTTCCATTTTAGGAGAATTGGCTTTTTAGCCATCAGTCTAGAGCCCGCTGTAATTTATTTTCTTTGTGGTAAGTGGATAACATGTCTAAATTAGTTAAATTACTTTAATATGTGGTTGCTTTAGGCTCAGAAATTCTGACCACTCTTTTCAAGGAAACATCAACCCACGACATGTGGACTAAATCTCCATTTTAATTTCTTTGTTCCTTTTTGGGTTTTCCAAATGACTTCATTTTTGTTGTGAATGCTAACTTAAATCTTGGCTCTTGCTAAACACTCTGATGTTTGTGCTTGTCTTTTAACCAAATATGTTGCATCATTTTGCACCCCACCATGAGGCAACACAACTGTGATCAACTATAAATTGCTGGATGGTGAGTTTTTCATTCTGTCCACAGTAAGATAAACGAATTCCTTGCCTAACCAACTTCTCAGGTAGTGATAATCTGAACTCTTCTCACTCTCCGTCCTTCTCAGAGGAAGCCAGTACAAGTCATGCTGCTGATCCACGTGAATGTAATTTGAGCAGCTTAAAAATGTGCAAACATATTATTAGCAATGTGTTTAAACAGCACCTTTCCCTTTGGTGTTCATAATCCTTTAAAGTTATAATATAATTACTCTTTCAGGCATCACTTGAAAATATATACAGCACAGCAAAGAAAATAAATGTGATGGCTATGAATAAATAAAAATTATTTATCATGTCTCATAAGCATATTTATTTATTTATAGGATCTCTGTAGCCCTTGCTTCTTTCAAAATGAATTCAAGGCAATTTACATACTAATATGTAGAGCCCAACTCTAATAAAATAAGGATAAAACCAAGATGGAAAGTAGAAAAGCTCTTTCCAAACACAACAGGAAGACTTAAAGGAAAATGTGACACATGTGATTACACAGAAATCTAAAAGTTTTGTGTTGCAAAGATCAAGCAGCAGAACAACAGATAAAGGGTAATACCCACAACTGTGTAAAACTGCCTGTAAAATGGTTATGGTTAGCCATAAAAGGCCAACCACCAAAATGTTTTATGCAGAGAACGTGATGACTAGGTCCAGAAGAAGAAATACAAATAATGAAAATTCCTGTAGAAAAAAAAAAAAAGGTGTAATTCTAGCTCCTAGAGAAGGAATTTTCTTTCTTTCTTTCTTTCTTTCTTTTTTTTTTGAGATGAGTCTCGCTTTGTCACCCAGGCTGGATGGAGTACAGTGGCACAATCTTGGCTCACTGCAGCCTCTGCCTCCCAGCTTCAAACGATTCTCCCACATGCACCCCCATGCCCAGCTAATTTTTGTATTTTTAGTAGAGACGTGGTTTCACCGTGTTGGCCAGGCTGGCCTAGAACTCCTGACCTCATTTGAGACGAGTGTAGGCAATATAGTAAAACCTTGTCTCTACAAAAACTAAAAAACTAGCTGGGCATGGTGGTGCACACCTGTAGTCTCAGCTACTCAGAAGGCTGAAGTGGAAGGATCCCTTGAGCCCAGACTTTGAGGCTACAATGAGCTATGATCATACCAATGCAATTCAGCCTCAGTGACACAGAAAGACCCTGTTTCAAAAAAAAAAATCAATGGCAGGAGATTACATGGAGGTGGGGGGGGCGGTTTCACTGAACCCCTTGTTAGATGAATTCCTGCCAAGTCTTTATCATCTGATCTCTGTAGCACTACTCTGAAAGTGGACTCCTACAGCATTTCTGATCTCTAGCAATTATTATAACAAGCTCAGTATCAATTAATCCCAACACAGCTGGGTATTTTTCTTTCCCCAGCACCCAGCCACCCTGACAAATAGTCACGGATCCCTCCAGGCTTGGGGAAATTTACAGGGTCCTTTCCTCAAAGGGTTCTGGGTCTGTGAACTGGCTTAGGTCTGGGAAATGGAGAAGTAGTCATGTATTCCCACAGTGAAGATGCAAGTTTGATCAGTCCAGCAGAGAGAGACTTTTTCTCCCTGTATACATAAAAAAGCAACATAGAAAGCTGCCCATTCAGTTCATTACTAGCAATCTGGTGCTCAATTAGTCATTGCCGCGGATCCCTGCGTGTAAAATGCTGATTCTCTATCCTCATGACTTATCAAGAAAGCTACATTAACTTTGTGTCTAGTGGCTCCACAATCTTTAAGACCATGGAAACCAACTCCATGGCAGCATCACCACTGTTATCTGTGGCCTTCAGAGGGGAGTCACCTCAAATCCCTTCAAAGCTTCTGATGCTGTCCTTACCAGTGCATTTTTTCTTGCCTTGGTGAAGGGCTCTTCTGGTCTTCCCAGGGCAGATGGTTAGGTAATGGTTGAACAGGCTGCAAGTAATAGGTCCAGTCTTCACATTTCCCTGAGCCTCCAGACTCCTTTCTCTCCTATAGTGTGCTACTTCACAGACTAACAGCATCTTTGCATCACCTGAGACTCATTAGAATCTCAGGCCCCACCCTAGACCTGCCAAATCAGAATCTGCATTTTAACAAGATCCTCAGATGATTCGTTGTCACATTAATACTTGCTTTACCATAGCAGTTCCCAAACTTTAATAGGCATTAGATTCATTTTGAAAGCGCAGATTCCCAGGCCTGCCCCCTAGAGTTGGAGGTAAGTAAAGGGGTGAGGTTTGAGAATTTCCATTTCGTTTCCAAGGTGATACTGTTCACCCAAGAACCACCCTATGGGAACCACTGTTTCACTCCATGCCAGAGAAGTTATACAATTTCAACACAAATAACTATAGGCCATCATTGACTCCAGGGTTTGATTAGCCAATCTAGCAGACTGAAAATACAACTCCCTGGTGCTTGAGTGACTTGTGAATCCTAGATGATGTCCCATGTCCATAAACAGCCTGATAGAGCCTTACGTAGCTTCCCCCTTGTTCTAACACCTCCAAAATCTCCCACTTACGCATACTCATCTGGCTCCCATTTGTCAAGATCTTGTAACTCTTTCAGTGGTTAGGCTATATCATCCTGGAGCAGGTCTTATATATCTCTTTCTGGGCTATGATGGAATCTAATTCTTGTTATAGAACTGGAGGCAAAAAGAGAGAGAGTGGGTCTGAGGCTAGGCATCAGCTCCTGAGGCAACAGCTCCAGGGGTAGTCACTGAAAAATATTTCTTTGCAGAAAGAGGTCTTTGGGAAATTTAGGATTCAAAGTTCTCAGCCTCATCGATGTCCCACTAGTGCCTTTCATTAGTATTAGAGACCTGGCAAAGTTGAACCTTTAATTGCCACAGAAATTCTGCAACCCTTGCAATGAGGCCTGGGGTTTGACTGTGAACACAACAACCATAGATTGTTGAGATACCCTCAAGGTTTCCATAGAGGCTTGACTCTACACACAAGTATTCTTCAATGTATAGCTATAGCTCTTTTTTTTTTTTTTTTTTTTTTTTGTTTGGAAAGGTTGGCCCGGCTGTGTACCGGCCCGGGGGGGCAAGGGGCCAGGCCAGCTCACCGCCCCCCCCCCCCCCCCGGGGCG
>CAUYLG010073456.1:0-109541 GCA_963573385.1 Cacajao melanocephalus
TTCCCTTTGTGGGTAACCCGACCTTTCTCTCTGGCTGCCCTTAGCATTTTTTCCTTCATTTCAACCCTGGTGAATCTGACAATTATGTGCCTTGGGGTTGCTCTTCTTGAGGAATATCTCTGTGGTGTTCTCTGTATTTCCTGGATATGAATGTTGGTGTGCCTTGCTAGGATGGGAAAGTTCTCCTGGATAATATCCTGAAGAGTGTTTTGCAACTTGGTTTCATTCTCCCCGTCACATTCAGGTACACCAATCAAATGTAGATTAGGTCTTTTCACATAATCTCATGCTTCTTGGAGGCTTTGTTTATTTTTTTTTCACTCTTTTTTTCTCTAATATTGCCTTCTCTTTTTATTTCACTAAGTTGATCATCAGTCTCTGATAACCTTTCTTCTGCTTGATTGATTCAGCTATTGAACTTGTGTATGCTTCTTGAAGTTCTAGTGCTGTGTTTTTCAGCTCCATCAAGTAGTTTGTGTTAACATTCTCATCTAATCTTTTTTCAAGCTTTTTCAAGGTTCTTAGTTCTTTTGCATTGGGTTAGAACCTGCTCCTTTAGCTCAGAGAAATCTGTTATTACCCACCCCTTCTGTCAATTTGTCAAACTCATTCTCCATCCAGTTTTGTTCACTTGCTCATAAGAAGTTGTGATCCCTTCAAGAAGAAGAGGCCTTCTGGTTTTTGGTGATTTCAGCCTTTTTGCATTGGTTTCTTCCTAACTTCATGGATTTATCTGCCTTTGCTCTTTGAAGTTCATGACTTTTGGATGGGGTCTCTGAGTGGACTTCCTTTCTGTTGACGTTGAAGCTATTTCTTTCTGTTTTTTTAGTTTTCCTTGTGTCAGACCCCTCTGCTGCAGGACTGCTGGAGTTCTATTCCAGACCCTGCTTGCCTGGGAATCATCTGCAAGGGCTGCATAACAGCAAGGATTGCTGCCTGTTTTTTTCTCTGGTAGCTTCGTCCCAGAAGGGTACCCACCAGATGTCAGCCAGGGCTCTCCTGTATGAGGTATGTCTCAGGATATACAGGGTCAGGGAGCCACTGGAGGAGGCAGTCTGTCCCTTATCAGAGCTCAAGTGCTGTGCTGGCAGCTCCGTTGCTCCCTTCAGAGCTGCTGGGGAGGGATGTTTAAGTCTGCTGAAGTGGGCCTCACAGCTACATCTATTTCCCAGGTGCTCTGGCCCAGGAAGGTGAGGCTTTATTTATTAGTCCCTGATGGGCTACTGCCTTTTTTCAGAGATGCCCTGCCCAGCAAGGAGGGAGTCTAGTCACAGTCTTCCTGCAGAGGCCTTGCTGAGCTGCTGCAGGCTCTGCCCAGCTGCTGTGTAAACTTCCTTGTGATTTTGTTTACACAAGCAAGGTTAGAACTGCCTTGGTAATGGTAGATGCCCCTCCACCCACCAAGTTCAACCATCCCAGGTTGAGCTCAAACAGCTGTGCTGGCTGTGAAACTCACAAGCCAGTGGGCCTCAGTTTGCTGGTCTTTGTGGGGGTGGGATCTGCCAAGCCAGATCACTTGGCTCCCTGCCTTCAGCTCCCTTTTTTTCAGGGGAACCAGTGGTTCTGTCTCACAGGCATTCCAGGCACTAGCTAAAACAGCCACCCAGTTTTGTGCTGGAAACTCATGTCTCTGGTGTGGTTGGCACTGGCAAGAATCTCCTGGTCTCTGGGCTGTAAAGACCATGGGAAAAGCGCAGTATCTGAGCCAGCGTGCTGGAGTGTCCGCAGAAGTCCCTGATGGCCTCCCTTGGATAGGTAAGCGATTTCTCCGGTCTCTTGCACTTTCCAGGTGATGCAACACCCCACCCTGCCTCCGTTTGCCCTTCTTGGGCTACACCCACTGTCCAACCAGTCCCATTGAGATGAACCTGGTACCTCAGTTGGAGATGCAGAGATCACTCACCTTCTGTGTTGCTCTCACTGGGAATCGTGACCCAGTTCCTATTCGGCCATCTTGGCGGAAGTGCCCCTAAGCCCATATTTTATCCCGAAGTACCCCTCAACACAGAAAAACAAATTCATAGCACAAAATACAATAGCTTAAGACCAGCCTTAGAATTCTTTTTCACATTAATCGAAACTTTACAGAGGAGTTTTTTTTTTACCATTCATTCAACCGTTTGCACAGAGAGAGAGAAGTCAGAAATCTGACTGGTAAGACATTTTACCCTTTTGCTGGCATGCTAGGCTTCTGGGTTCTCTTTCTCTGAGTGACCCTAGTGATCTGGCCTGTGGCACCATTGTCCTGGGGGCCAAGCCATGTTATAAAGGAAAAATATTTTTTTTAATTCTGGCCAGAGCAAAACACATGTGATAAAACATGGACATTAGCCACTCTGCTTAGCACCCAATATAAACTGGCAAATCTTAAATTTTCCCCCAGATGAGCCCTGTCATCTTTAATCCAATCTCTGACTTGGAGTTTTAACACATGGTCTCTGGGCAAGGTGATCACCCTGAGTAACAGAAAAGATAGGAAAGGAAAAGTAGAGGAGAAAAATATTGCTTGTGGCAGGGTGGGGAAGGTGAAGAGCTCTGGGAGGCCAGAGAAAAGACTCACTCATTGCAGCCAACAATGAAAAGTTCAGGTGGCCACTTGTCAGTAGCAAAGGGACCTTTTCCAGCAGTCCCATCAGTTCTTAAGTTTCCCCTTTTAGGGAGGAAAAAGCTCCCCATGTCTCTCCTAACCCTGTCACCCACAGCCATCAGCAAAGAGTGCAAGACAGATTAATCCAAAGAGAATAGCCATTAACATCCCATAGTGCCAAACCTGCTTTTAGCCTAGTGGGACTTTACTGAGAGGGGCCTCTAACCCCCTAAATCTTAGAAGGGACTCTAACTGTCCTAAGTTGGGCCTCTAACCCAAGGTCGGTCAAGCATCCCTGCCTTTTATTAAGAGGGGCCTCTAACCCACTCTGTCTTAGGAGAGACTGTAACTCCCCTAGTTGGGTCTCTAACCCAATCCCATTCTTTACCCAGGTACCCCATCATTTACCCAAAGTCATCCAATCAGTGCAGCAATCTGATTCCTTTGGGTTGGGGGGTTTCCTTAGCATGGTTCCTTTTGTGGTTCACAAGAAAGATGTTACCGAATCCCATCATTTACCCAAAACTAGCCTTTGGATTAGGAGTTTCTGCAGTATAGTCACTTCTGTGGTTGCCAGAAAGATGTTACAAGACCCCAACACTTACTCTAAGGTAGCTGTTGGGTCAGGATTTCTGCACTACAGTCCCTTCTATGGTCACCAGAAATATGTTACAGGAAAGGGGTTCTGATCCAGACCCTAAGAGAGGGCTGCTGGTTGCCCATTTTTATGGTTATTTCTTGATGACATGCTAAACAAGGGGTGGATTATTCATGCCTCCCCTTTTTAGACCATATAGGGTAACTTCCTGACCTTGCCATGGCATTTGTAAACTGTCATGACTCTGGTGGGAGTGTAGCAGTGAGGACAACGGGAGGTCACTCTCATCGCCACTCTGGTTTTAGTGGGATTCAGCTGGCTCCTTTACTGCAACCTGTTTTATCAGCAAGGTCCTTATGACTTGTGTTTGATGCTGACTTCCTATCTCATCCTGTGACTTAGAATGCCTTAACCAACTGGAAATGCAGCCCAGTAGATTTCAGCCTCATTTTATCCAGCTCCTATTTAAGATGGAGTTGCTCTGGTTTACACATCTCTGATACCCTCAATCAATATTGAAGTCCTAACCCCAGTATCTCAGAATTTTACCTTATTGGGAAATACTATTGTTGCGTATACAATTAATCAAGTTAAGATGGCACTGGAATAGAGCCCTAATTCGATATGACTCAATGTCCTGATGTAAAAGGGAAATTTGGAGACAGACATGTACACAGGGAGAATGCCATGGGAAGACTGGAGTTATCCTGCCACCAGCCAAGGCCCTACCAGAAGATAGGAGAGAGTCCTAGAACAGAGCCCTCCCTAACACCTTCAGAGGAAGCATGGCCCTCCTAAACCCTGAGCAAGGTTTCCACAACTCTAAGAAAACTGTAAATTCATGTTGTTTAAGCCACCTAGCCCTAGCTTATGGTATTTTATTATAGTGGCCCTAGCAAACTAATCCATCCAGGTTTCTTTTGATTAGTGTTTAACATGGTAGATCTCAGGGCTATGGCTGCCAATTATTTTTTGCTTTTTGTTTTTCTCTCTACCTTTTATTTCTCTGTTTTCTTTTTCCTGACTTCCTTTGAGTTACTTGAACATTTTTTAGAATTCCATTTTGATTTATCTATACCTTTTAAAGGTGTATATCTTTGAAGAGATTTTTCATGTAATATGTTAAATATTTAAGACAATGATGATATTATTGTAGACAATAATGATATAATTGTATTAAATATTTCCCCTGCATACATTTAAAACCACAATAGTGGCTACACTTTTTGCTTCCAAAACGTGGAAACATTACAATTTTTGCTTTCATCATCAAATTTTGGGAAAATCAAAAAGTGAATATATTCTATTTTTGCTTACTGTGTTTTCTTGCTTCATGCTTTTCCAAAGTTCCTTCTTTTATTACTTCCTTTCTGTTTAGAGAGCTTCCTTTATTCATTAATTTAGGGTAGATCTGCTGGTAAAAAATTCTTTAGTTTTTCTTCATCTGAGGATGCCTTGATTTCTTCTTCATTTATGAAGCTATTTTTACTGGATATAGAATTCTGGATTGATAGTTATTTACTTGAAAATATTGTGCCACCTCCTTCTGGCATCTGTGGTTTTGGATGAGAAATTTGTTGTAATTAAATTACAACAAATGCATTGTTGTTTTTCAGCTGCTCTAAAGATTTATATTCTTTTTCTTTAGTTTTCAGACATTTGACTATAATGTGTTTCAGTGTGCATTTCTTTATGTTAATTCTATTTAGAGTTTTCTCGGCTTCTTCAATCTGTGGGTTTACATCTCTTACCAAATTTAGGAAGTTTTCAGCCATTGTTTCTCCCAGTACTTTTTTAGCCCTGCCCTCTCTCTCTTCTCCTTCTGGAACTCTGATGAGATAAATATTAGATCTTTTGTTACAGTCCCATAGGTTCCAGAGGTTCTGTTTATGTATTTATTTATTTTTAGTCTATTTTTACTCTGTTGTTCTTGAGTGTGAACTCAAAATTATCTGAGACAGATCTCAATCGATTTAGTTTATTTTGCTAAGGGTAAGGCCCCCATGACACAGCTTCCAGAGGTCCTGATGACGTGTGCCCAAGGGGGTTGGAGTATAGCTTGCTTTTATACACTTTAGGGAGACATGAGACATCAATCAATATGTGTAAGATGTACTTTGGTTTGGTCCAGAAAGGTGGGACAGCTCGAAGTGGGGCCTTCCAGGTCATAGGTAGATAAGAGACAAACAGTTGCATTCTTTAGGTCTTTGATCAGCCTTTCATTTAATACACAATTTACATGTGGGCAGGAAGAGAGTGAAGATGGAGGAACAGATATCCTTTATCTGGCTCAATGAATCTGCATTTTTTCATAAACAATACGGCAGAGGAAGCCATTAGGTATACATTTGACTCAGGCGAGCAGAGGAATGACTTTGAGTTCTGTTTGTCCTTCGTCCTGCACCTGTGAAGATAAGCTATCAATTTACATTGCCAGGGTAAAATTCAATAGAACTGTTTTAGGATGAAGATCTTGAGGCCCACAATGAATCTCCTTGTGGGTAAATGGTGAAGGAGGTATGTAGCTTCTTTATCCTTGTAGCTATCTTATTTAGGAATAAAAAAATAAGAGGCAGGTTTGCCTGATGCAGTTCCCAGCTTGACTTTTCCCTTTGACTTAGTGATTTGCAGGTCCTGAGATTTATTTTCCTTTCACATTGGGCAGTTTCTATTGTGCTATCTTCATTTTCACTCATTCTTTCTTCTGTCTCTTCCACTTGCTGTCGAGCCTTTCTATTGCTTTTTTGGTTGCTGTACTTTTCAGTTCTAAAATTTTCACTTGTTTCTTTATGGCTTCTGTTTCTTTGCTGAGAATTTCTATTGTTTCATTTGCTTCAAGCAGGTTTATAATTGCTCATTGAACCATTTTTTATGGCTGCTTTAAAATCTTTGTCAGATAACTTTAACATCTTTGTCATCTTAAGTGTTGAAATTTATTGATTTTTTTCCATTCAGAGAGATCTTTCTGGTTCTGGATGAGTGTTTTTTAAAATTGAATTCTAGGCATTTTGGTTGTCACACTATGAGACTTTGGATCTTATTTAAACCTTCTTTTTGGCTTCCTTCTTTTAATACCACTCTGGCAGAAGAAGTGAGATTGCCATCTCATTCCTGTCTGGTGAGGGTTGAAGCCCAGGTGCTCCCCTCCCCCGCCACCGTGGCCTCCTTTGACCCTCAGGGGAATGAGGGGGTCCTCATTACTACTGAGTACAGTGGAAGCTCTGGCTCCCCACTGGGCTGTACCTTCTTTACTGGAAAGAATAGAAGTTTATCCATACTCTGCCAACACGGTGTCCACTGACACCATTGGGGGTGGCCTTGTCATCCCGAGGCGACGGTGAAAATCCTGATTTTCCACTAGAGCTTCTCTGATACCACCTGGGTAGGGAGATTGGGACACCCCCTTCACAGCCTGGTGAGGGTAGAAATCTTAGCTCTCTAGTCATCCTTTGCTTGCATAAGTGGGAGTGGGACTGCAGTCTTTTCTGTAGCATTTAGCTGGCATAGAGCAATGATTGTCTAAAAGCTTCCTATCTTGCTAAGCTGTTTCTCTCTTAGTTCTCTGGCTAGGAAGAGCAGGCATTGTTGAGGCTTTTGTTTTGTTTTGTTTTGTCTGTGCCATTGGCATTTCCAGTTTTCCAGTTGCTTCTGCTCTAACTTTGGTATATATGAGGGGAAGAAATCTAGGGAACTCATCATCATGTCATTCCTTCAGTCCTGAAGTCCCTAGCCAGTCTTCCTTCTCCTCTCCACCCTTCAGAGTCTTCTTATGTTTGTTTTGCATACACCCAAGGTTTCTAGTTGTGCTTAGCAGGAAGAATACGCAAAGTCCATCTACTCCTTCTTTGCAGAACTCCCTTAGTGCGTCTTTAAGACTTATTTTGGAAGCTATCTTGAGATGGAGAAAAGGAACAGAGTGCCTTGAGATGGAATCTGTGTGAAAGTGATTTATAAAGAAGTGAATAACCAGTAGGGGAATGAGGAGGTGGAACTAAGAAGTGAAGGAGACCAGACAAAGGGGCATGATTCACAAAGGGCGACTTTGGCCTGATCCTGGGCAGAGCGGGAGGGACAGCGCAAGTGTCCTCTCTGAGTCGTTCTGATCAGAGGCAGGGGTGGGAATCTTCATGGGAGTATGAAATTATGCAGGACCCCGTGTTCAGAAGGGCCCATGCTTGGTTTAAACTTCTGCTCTCACCATCTTGAAATTCTCAACAATTTTCTATTAATAGCAAGAGGCTGTATGTTTTTACGTCACTGGACCCAATAAATTATGTAGCTAGTCCTAGACATGGGAGTACTTATAGCCTTCACCCACCAAAAGGAGTTGGAGGGGTATAAATTCCTAGGCATTCTGGATTCTTCCTGAGCTCAGGGTTCCTGGGCTGAATCATGATCCCCCCTCCAAAAGTCGTGTTCCTCAGAACCCCAGAATGTGACTTTGTTTGGAAAAGGGTCTTTGAAGATGTAAACAGTTAAGATGAGGTTGTATTGGAGTAGGATAGGCCCTAATTCACTGACTGGTATCCTCATAAGGAGATAATATAGACAGACAGACAGACAGACAGACAGACACACACACACACACACGCACACACACAGGAGAATGCCATTTGAAGATAGAGCCAAAGGTTGCAGTGCAGCAGGCAGAAGCTAGGAAATACCAGGAATTGCTGGCAGCCACCAGAGGCTGGGACAGATCCCACTCCGAGCCTCCAAAAGGAACAAACCCTGCCGACACCTTGACTGTAGCCTCCAGCTGCCTTCACTGTGACAGAATAAATGTCTGCTGCTTCAAGCCACCCTGTTTGTGGAACTTCTCTATAGCAGCCCTAATAAACCAGCAGACCAAGCCAGGTGAACTCCAGGTGCTGGCTGCTGGGAGTCAAGGCACATCCCAACCAGCATGCCAGAAAAACAGCAAAGGATCCACAGGGCAAAGGCAGAGCCCAGCTGGGGCTAGGCCCTCTGGCCTGGACCTTTCAGTGAACCAGACCAACTTCGCACCTCTAAAATGGGGGCGTGGACTAATGACCCAGCCAAAAGGGAGGCATTCAGACAATAGAGGAGGTAAGGCCTCCAGTGAAGCAGAGATAGCTGGTGCCACTTGAAGGCATTCACATTCAGATTTTTAAAAACCAAGCAATGCCAACCAAACAAGCATGTCTTATGTACCCAATTCAGCTCCTGAGCCTGGAAATTATACTTCCAGCTGGGAAGCTCTCCAGGGACTCAGCTGATCCTCGCTGATTCTCACATTACAGCTGCTCTCTGGGGTGAAGTTTCTTCTACCTGCAAAGTAGGCTGGATTTATTCACAACTCCTTCATATAGATGGTGTTCTCAGCTATTCATCAAAACCTCTCCCACTGCCCTAGGGGTTCTGAAATTCTAGCCAACTTCCTTCTTGGGTTAAAACATAAGTTATTTGCTCAAATGTATTATTGTTACTGGTGTTGAGTCCATGCAGGTCTGTAGCAACCTTGATTCTTGCCTCCTCAGAAGAAAGAATTCAAATGAGGGGTCATAAGGCAGAGAGAGAACTAAGGCAAGTTTTATAGCAGAAGTGAAAGTGTGTTTAAAAGTTTTAGGGCAGGAATAGAAAGAAGTAAAGTACACTTGGAAGAGGACCAAGTGGGCACCTCGACAGATCAATTGCATGGTTTGAACTTTGACTTGGGGTTCTGTTTCTTGGCACACTTCCAGGGTCTTGTATCCCTTCTTCCCTGATTCTTCCTTAGGTGTGTGTAGAGGGGGAGGGCTGACATGTACAGTGACCTGCCTGCCAGCACTTGAGAGGGGAGTATGCACAGTGTGTTCACCGGAGTGTCACATATGCTCACTGGAGGCGTTGTTCCCTCACCAGTTGTGTCCCCATAGGCCATATACCAGTTAAACGCCACCATTTTGCCTCTTGGTGTGCATGCTTGAGCCCACTCACCCAATTCCTGAGATCCTATCTGAAAGCTGCTAATCACCAGTTCCAGGTTTTTTCTGTCTGTTGGGAGACTGCCTTTCCCTGGCCCTGGCTGTGACCCATTACTATTTTAGAGAAGACAGTTAACCACCTGACCATCACCTGATGGTCGCCTCACATTCCTGGTTGGGTGGGCGGTGAGAGCCTCTCCTGCCCTGCTCATGTATAACTAGTTACCTACTATAACATTATCATCAAGGACTATAATCTACTAAAAGGTAGATTAACATAGATTACACCCTCACCTAATCTCTCTGAAGACCTTGCAAAGTCTTAGGTTGAGGGCACATTTAACAGGTACATTTCAATAGGTAGGGGAATCAGGAGAGCCAGAGCCACAGGCCGCTGCTTGGGGAGCACAGTCCAGGCAGAACAACACTGGAGAAGGCAGCCGGCAGCTGGAGACAGGCATGCACCATGAAGAGGAGGAAACTTATATAGAAAAGGAAGGAGGCTGAGCACGGTGACTCACGCCTGGAATCCCAGCACTTTGGGAGGCCGAGGCGGGTAGATCACCTGATGTCAGGAGTTCGAGACCAGCCTAGTCAACATGGCAAAACCCCATCACTACTAAAAATACAAAAATTAGCCAAGAGTGGTGGTGCACACCTGTAATCCCAGCTACTCAGGAGGCTGACACAGGAGACTCGCTGGAACCCAGGAGGTGGAGGTTGCAGTGAGCCGAGACTGCACCACTGCATGCCAGCCTGGACAATAGAGCAAGACTCTGTCTCAAAAAATGAAAAAGAAAGAGAGAGAAAAGAAAAGGAAGGAGTCCTGGAAGAGAAACACTAAATCCATTTGGCTTGATGCCAGAGACCCGAAAATAATAAAATCATAAATTTAAATATATGTATTTTCTTCTTATTTCTGAAATTCTGAAGTTTCTGAAATTCTAGCTGACTGACTTCTTGGGTTAAAACATAAAAGTTATTTGATCAAATGTATTATTGTTACTGGCGTAAGTCCATACAGGTTCTGCAGCAGTATCTCTGATACTGCTCACGATATCTCTGAAAAGCAGCTATTTATATGTCCATCCTATAGACAGGGGGACTAGACTCATAAAGATTAAGTTAGTTTTCCAAGGAGCAAGTAGGACAGCTGGCATCAAGCCAGTTTCTTTCCAGAGGCTTACACTTGCTGCTCACCCCAGGGGCTCCTGGCCCCTTTGGGTGCACATCCTGCCAGCAGGAGGTTTCATAGAAAAGATAAAAGAGAAATAGCCATCAGGGCCAGCTGCCTAAACTTGCAACCAGCCAGCCACCCAGGACCACATGCTCAGCAGGGGGCCTCTCCTGGGGTTTGGTGCTCTGCAAATGGCATGTCGAAATTCCTAATAATTTGAACTTTGGATCTATGGTCTACGAGTGAAGTCCAGTGGAACATGCTCCACGGGGCTTGGCGCCTCGGCTCACATGCGGTCCCACTCCTGCTGCCTCCCAGCCTTTCTGGGCACGATTGCCCAGTCCTCACCCTCACCCAGCAGCTGCCACTGCCCTCCACTCCTGCTGGGGGCCTGGGCATGCCACCATGCGCAAAAAAGCATATTAAATAGCAAATTTTAAAAACACCTTATCAGGTCAAGAAAGAAAAAGAGACTGCAAAGGAAAGGAAACAAGCCTTTTTCCTTGTTTATGAGCGCATGGATCCACGTTTTTATCTTGCACTGGGCCTTGAAAATTATATACTCAGCCTTGATAGCAGTGACTTAATATACGTGTCTAGAAAAGCAACGTGCATGTGCCCAGGAGTCCAGGAGCTGCTTGTTGGCTGACTTAACACAGATCCAACATTCCGGAACTTTAAAAATTTATCTCTAATACTAAAAGTAGCTCTCCAGGGACACTCAGCCTGTCACACTGATCTCAAAAGACAGAGCAGTCCTTGTAGCTAGTCCACAGCTCAGAACTGAGCAAACCAGTTATCAGCTCCCTTAAAAGAGCAAAAGCTTAACTTCTCCTGCAACGGAGCTCATCCTCCTTACACATACTCTTAAACTGTGATAGTCTATGTATAAATAAATTATGGTTATTTTGTTCATTCCTAAATTCTACCAGCAGAATCCCAGGGAGGTACACAAAAAGTCAGTCATGAGGTCTTGCCTTAATTTTAAGCTCCAAGGGAAGTGTGGAAGGGGAGACTATTTGTCCTCCACCTTCCTGCCAGCCAGTTCCCCTTGATTTCTGAAGATTAAGGTTGCAGCTTTACCACTTGTTTCTGGGTATGTGTCAGCCTTTTTAGATTAAGCACAATTATTGCCTAAACTGGGGCTAAGTTTTGTTCCAAGTCTAGCGTGAGTGTGTGTGCGTTCTCTCTACTTACTGTGCTGCTGCGGGGAGATTCAGCCCAGCACTTGTCACTGCTCCAGGCAACAGCTGACAGGCAGGATGGGCTCCTCCTGGGCCTGCTCCAGGCAGCTGGCAGGAGCAGAAGCTGTGCACTTGAGCCCTGCCCAGTAGCAACCTAGTCACAGAAGGGAGGCAGGGGGCCTAGAGCCGGGGCTGCAGGGGGTGAGAGGCTCTGCTGCCCGGTGACTGGACAGCACTGGGTGCAGAGAGCAGCAGGATGCCACGAAGGACAGCCACAGGCTTCCTCATGCCCTGTGCACTGGGGACGCAAGGAGTAGAGTAGGGAACACGCCTGTGACTGCAAGCAGATGAAGAGCCTGCCTGTGTGGGGCCCCTGAGGGACAGTGCTTGAAGCTGCCCCGGAGAAACCTGAGCCCACGGAGCCTGGAGTCTTGCACAGGCTCCCTGGCACATGAGCTCAGCCTATTTAAAGTGTTTGTTTAGCCCAGTGGAGACTGACAGTCAATGCGCATGAGAGCTTTTATTGGGGTGATGGAAACACTGTAAAATTGGATTGTGATAGTGGTTGCACAGCTCCATACATTTGCTAAGTTATTGAACTGTACACTTAAAACAGGAGAGTTTTATGGTACATAAATTATACTTCAATAAAGCTCTTTAAAGAAAAACAGAGAGTATATATATATATATATATACTTTCATTTCTTTTAAAATTCTTGTCTATTCAGATCCTAGCTCCAGGTTGCATTTATGTTCTTGCTTTTAAATTTTACTGATGTATAATTTACATAGTATTAAATGTGCACTTTGATGAGTTTTGGAAAATGTAGACATCTGTGTAACCACTGGCACGATCGGGATACAGAACATTTCATTCCCCCATCAAGTTCCCTCTAGCTTCTCTGCAGTCAGCCCTCTCCCTTATCCCAGCCACAGGCCACCACTGACCTACTTTTTGTCATTACAGATTAGTTTAGACTCTTCTAGAAATTCATATAAATATACTCTTTTGTGTCTGGCTTCTTTTAGCCAGCATAATGTTTTTGAGATTCATCTTGGACTCCCCTTTAAAAACAAAACAATTTGTGTTGGTGAGTTCTCCAATGTGAAAAAGGCTTCTCTATTCCAAGAACAAGTTTTCCAAATTAGGAAACAACTTTGCTTCAATAGTCTAAGGGTTTTGGTTGAAAATATTTTTCTTAATGATGAGTTTGGAAGAGGATCCAAACTTATTAAGAAGTTACTGTTAATATTAAGTTATTGTTAAGAATTTCACTTCTAATTTAGAAATCATTTTCTAAAATTACCCTTGCTAAATTAAGAAGAGAGAGAGAGAGAGAGAGAAGGAACTTTGGTTAGAGAGAAAGAAACAGGCTAAGACAGAAGTATTTTAAACTAAAAAACTTACTTAAAGATATCATATATGTCAAGTTTACAAACTAGGTAATTCCTTAGGAAAGGTAGAATATTTCATTTTAAGGCACATAGTAGACACTCAAGTAATTTGGAAAGATTGGATGAATTTGAAAATATTTATAGAATTCACAGGAACAGATGTCTCTCCAAACTTGCCTAAATTACAACATGAAGCAATCAGTATGAAATTTGCCTTTGGTGATGGATGTGAATTCAAAATATCTGAGACAGATCTCAATCAATTTAGAACATTTATTTTGCCAAGGTTAAGGGACGTGCCCATGACTCGGCCTCAGTCATGGCCTCAAGATCACGCAGTCCTGACAACAAGTGTCCAAGGTAGTCAGGGTGCAGCTTGCCTCTATACGTGTTAGGGAGATATGAGACCTCGATCACTATGTGTGAGATGTACATTGGTTTGGTCCAGTAAGGGGATGGGGGTGTAGATGAGAGACAAAGGTAGACAAGAGACAAAAGGCTGCATTTCTTTGAATCCTTGATCAGCCTTTCACTGAATACACGATTTAGTCTGCCTCAGTGAATCTGCATTTTTACACGAACAATAAGGCAGAGGAAGCAATCAAACATGCGTTTGTCTCAGGTGAGCAGAGCGATGACTGTTGTCCCAAATCTGTGAAGATAAGCTGTCAGTTTACACTGCCAGGGTGAAATTCAACAGAACTGGATTAGGGTAAAGATCTTGAGGCCTACAAGGAATTTTCTTGTGGACAAATTGGGAGGAAAGTATGTAGCTTTTTAAAATCTTTGTAGCTATCTTATTTAGGAATAAGATGAGAGGCAAGTTTGCCTAATGCAATTCCTGGCTTGACTTTTCCCTTGGCTTAGTGATTTTGGGGTCTTCAGATTTCTTTTCCTTTCACATGAGCAAGTTTTGCTCACAAGATAGCAAACAGCCACTGAGAAGCTGCAGAGCGATTTTTTAAAAATAAACCAGCTGGGCACGGTGGCTCATGCCTGTAATCCCAGCACTTTGGGAGGCTGAGGTGGGTAGATCACCTGAGGTCAAGAGTTCGAGACCAGCCTGGCCAACATGGTGAAACCCCCTCTCTACTAAAAATACAAATTAGCCAGGCATGGTGGTGTGTGCCTGTAATCCCAGCTACTTGGGAGGCTGAGGCTGGAGAATTGCTTGAAGCTGGGAGGAAGAGGTTACAGTGAGCCGAGATCGCACCACTGCACTCCAGCCTGGGCGACAGAGCAAGACACTGTCTGTAAATAAATAAAATACAATAAAGCAGCTGAACAAAATGTGGGTGTCAGCTGACATGGGAGTACCCTAAATCGCAAATATAATCTGGGAGCCATTATTGAAGCCGAACACTGGCCTTTACTGCTTTAAGCTGCTTGGAGAAGGAAATTAAAAGGTGAGAATTAGCTGAAGAGGGATCCACACTGGCGCACATAAGCCTTCGTCTTTGCCTCCCAGCAGAGAAAAAAATTGATCCATTGTTACTTTTCAGAGTTGCATGTTTCTCCACACTGTGCCCCGAAAACACATACCATCTCCAGGAGTCCCGAGAACATGGCTCTGGAAACTTATTCTATTCCCATAACTATCACATATGAAGGCATCTGAAGCTTCTGCCAGGCCTTCTCTTCCTGCCATGCTAACTAGTTGTCATTTTTCAAGTATTTCAACATTTCAAATTAGAAGAGTACCTGGGACTCTAAACCTGCTCATTTCTTTGTTCCCTGCCAGTCCCAGCTTCCATTTGGGACTGTCTTCACTGTCTGACAGTTGTGTTTGACTCACTTTGGGTTACCCTGATCCCCTAGCCTCCTTATTTCTCTTTCCCCTGTAGCTTGGGGCCAACCACCCCACCGGCTCAATCCCTGCTGGCAGTGGGGACAGAAAATGTTTCACACCTACCTGAGTTTACACAGTCACTTTCTATATAAGGGGCCAAAACCGAATCCAGGACCCTCCCCATTCCTCTCTAAGTGTATGGGCTGAACTGTGCTCTTCCAAAAAAGATTTGTTGAAGTTCTGGCCCTCAGTACTGCAGAATGGGACTTTATTTGAAGAATGTCATTGCAGATATAATTAGTTAAGATGAAGTCATACTGGAGAAGGACAGGTTCCTAATCCAATATGATAATGTCCTTATTTTTAAAACCATCATGCGATGATACAGACACATAGGGAGAGCAGCATGGGATGACAAAAGCAGAGATGGGAGTGATGCAGCTGCAAGCTGAGGAACAGCACAGACGCCGGCGGCCCCTAGAAGCCAGGAATAGGCAAGGAAGGACACCTCACTCCAGGCTTCAGAGGGAGCAGGCTTTGCTAACACCTTGACCTCAGACTCCCAGCCTCCAGGACTGCAAGGGAACACAGTGCTATCTTCAGCCACACAATTGGTGGTGCTTTGTTACAGCAGCCTAGGAAACTGATACTCTGCATGTGATGGTGAATTTTAGGTGTCAACTTGGCTGGATTAAGGAATGCCTAGAGAACTAGGAAAGCATTTTTTCTGGGTGTGTTTGTGAAGATGTCTCCAGGAGATTGGAGTGTGAGTTGATGGACTGAATGAGGAAGATCCCGCCTCAATGTAGGTAGGCACCATCCAATCAGCTGCGGCCCAGAAAGAAGAAAAGAGTCAGAGGAAAGGTGATCTCCTCTCTCTCTCCTGGAGCAGGACACCCTTCTTTTCTTGCCTTTGGACACCAGAACTCCATCTCCAGCTTTGGGACTCCAGGACCTACACCAGAGGCTTGCTGGGTTCTCAGGCCCTTGGTCTTGGACTGAGAGTTGCACCATCGGGTTCGTTTGTTCTGAGGCCTTTGGACTTGGATTGAGCCAGGCTGCTGGCATCCCGGGGTCTCCAGTTTGCAGACAGTCTGTTGTAGAACTTCCCAGCCTTCATAATCACACAAGCCAATTTCCCTAATAAAATCCCTCCTCTATATCTGTCTACCTACTCTATCTATCTTTCTATCTATCTATCTATCTATCTATCTATCTATCTATCTATTTATCTATCTATCTAATCATCTATCTATCTATCCTGTTAGTTCTTTCTCTCTGGAGAATCTTGACTAAGACACTGGGTGGCTCTCATTTGCACTTGACTATAATCTCCTCCAAGAAGCCAGTCAAAGTTAGGAGATACTCCTATGATGTCTTATATTTATCTGTGTTTAACTCCATGGTAAAATAAGATTTTTTAAATAACCAATTTCTTGGTTATTATTATTTAAAAGACTTTTTTTTTCTTTTCTGGTGTTCTTCCCGAGCAAATAATCAGTCCTTATATGGTCAGGGAGATTATAGGATGGTGGGGGGTGGTGGAAATTACCAGCAAGATTCTCCCCAAAGTGACTTAAGCAAGTGTTATTTCACACCTTCCATGAGGCAAGAATTTGGGAGACCCTCAGCAGGTGGTTCCAGTTCAGAACTTCTCATGTAGATACCGTCAAACTGTCAGCTGGGGCTGCAGTCCTCTGAAGGCATGGATTCCAAAACATGGTCCTTAGGAGAACATGGAGGACCAAAGCATAGACATTGTATTTGGGGACATGAGGTTTGAAGAAAGAGGCTCACCCCTTACCACAAACCTGCCAGATGAGAAAATTTCCTGACAAGTGAAGAAGGAAAGGATGAAAAGGGGAGGAGATGAGGGCAGCGGATGGAGGGTTTCTAAGACAGAATCTGCAGCTGGCTTTCCTGGAAGAGTCCTGGGTAATGGAGAAGACCATGGAGCAGTTCGAAGTCCTTTGTAAGAGGACTTCGTGAGTATTTAATCTTCACAAATCCCTGTAAATATTATGATTTACAAATGCACAAACTGAGGCTTAGGGAGATTAAATCACTTGCACAAAGTCACTCCCCGGATTAGTAGGTGTGGTAGCCGGCCTCCAAGATGACCTCCAATGAGTCCTACCCCCAGTATTCATGCCCTTCCACAGTCCCAACCCCCCAAATTGAAACAGGATTGGCCTGTGTGACCGAGAATATGGCAGAGGTGATGGTATATTGCTTCTGAGGCTAGGCCATAAACAACATGTTGCCTCTGCTTTCTGTCTCTCGGAGTGCTTGCTTAGGGAGAAGTTAGCCACTGTGTCATGAGAGCACTCATGCTGTCTGTGAGAGGCCCATATGGCAAGGAACTGAAGCTTCCTGCCAACAGCCAAGTGGGCAAACCATGTTGGATGTGAATCCTCCAACCTCAGTCAAGCCTTCAGACAACTCAGCCTTGGCTGACATCTTGACTGCAACCACAAGAGAAATGTTCAGCTGGAACCACCCAGCTAAGTCATCCCTGAATTCCTGCCTCATTGAAAATGAAATAAGAAATACTTGTGTTATTATGGATCACTTTGCGGTCATCAGCTGCATAGCAATAGGTAACTAGCACAGCAGGGTTCAAACAGAAGCCTGTCTGACCTCTGGGTGATGCCATCATCTCCCACAGGCCCTTCTGTCTTCCGTTTTTTCTCTTATCCATAATAAATGGAGAATACATTAATAATTAAAAATCAAAATGCAAATGATATTAAATGCTCAGGCAGAAGTTTAAAGGAGAGAAGAAAGATTCTAGCAACCACAGAGAGCAAACATGGCAAGAACAGAGGGCACGGCTAGGGCAGAAGGCATTCAAGCCACAAACTGTAATGAGTACAAACTCCAGGCCCAGCATGGGCTTGGGCCTGGGGAGATACAGACATACAAAAAGGCCCAGTACCTAGCCTCAAGAACCCTACAGACTAGCTAGAGAGAGTCTCCTTTTTCTGGTGTGACTGGTGGTCACGTATAAGTTAAGGAAAAGCAGGAGAGGAGGAGACTGAGGGGTCCTAAGAACACAGCAGGGGACACACATTCCAAATGGGGACATTAGGTCCTTTTCATTCTGGAAGTGTCCAGTTATCAACCTTGAGAGACAGCGTAACCTGCGCCTAGCTGCGAGTGAGCAGCACCCTGAGGTGTGGCTATTGCTGGAACCCACTGGGAGCTGCCCAAGTCACCTTAAGGTGCCCGTGTTCAAACAGTGTTAATATCTTCTGAGCTCTTGTTTGCAAGGCACTGTGCCAGGTGTTACAGACTCCACCCTTAAGAGGCCAAGAGTGTGAGACAAGCACACAAAAAATTAAGATCTAAGAAAAATATTCTGTGTCCATGAAGTTAATGACATAACCCAATGGCTAAAGCCTGGCCATTTTGCTCAGTGGGCAGCTGGGAGATTGTGGCCTGGGGTCTGACAAGGGCAACAGTGATGACCGCTGGAGTAAAGGGCTCTGGAAACTGGAAACTTGTTGACTGGTTTGTCAGTACAGTAGTATTAAGGGACTATATCTACATTTACACCCAGGAGCTAGGACCACCAAGACACAGCTTGAAATGGCGGGCCCAAAATCTGAAAGTTCCAGGTCAAAGCAAGAAGCACAGAGGAGCAAAGTTAAAAGTCCAATTGAGCATAAAAATTTGGATTGGGCAGAGAGAGCCGGGAGAGCAGGAGTTTGAAGGCTGGTTTGACAGGGCAGAGGAGCGAGGTGAGGTGTCAAAGTAATAGTCCTTGCCTCCCTAGGGAGTAGTACCTGATCTGAAAAGATTGCGAAAAAATTCCCAGAGGTAGACAGAAAGTTCATATCTGGCTGGGGAATCAGTAAAGGCCTGTGGGGCTTTGAAAGATAAGTAGGGTTTTGAGCAGCAGAGTTGGCCATCGAGGAAGAGAAGTAATCACGGTGAAAGAGTCAGAATGAGCAATGGCACAGGTATGGGACAAATGCAAGGCATGCTTGGTGAACAGCTTAGACCAGGCTCATGCAGCAGGGGCAGAGGGGAGAGGATGCTGCTGAATCTCGGAGGGAAGGGAATGTGCCTGGACCTTTAACCTGATTCCTTCCCTTTCATTTTGGCTTCAGGGAGTGGAGGGATTTGAATGGCAGGCTATTGCATTTAAGCATTGTTCTGTACACAATGAGAAGACAAAAGGTGTGTCAGAAAGTTGAGCACAGAGCTCATTTCTAAGGCAAAGAATTGGCATTCAATTCAATAGAAAATGAGGCGACCCGTGCCACAGAACAGTATTTTCCTCCCAATTGGATTGTTTTCTATTTGATTCCTAAACCCACCCTGAAATTTCCGCCTTTCAAAAGTTGATGCTGCCCCAGGGAAGGCAGGTGAGCCGCAGGCTGCTGGAGCTCTGTCTGCCTGCATCTGTCTGCTCCATGCTCAGCAGGACGCTAACCATTCTTCAGGCCCAGCTGAAATACCATACACTGTTTTTTCACATTTTTACATTCCTGCTTTTGAGAATCATCTTACATTTATGTCAAATGACACTTACCAGCAGTCAGACAGAGAAGTATACTGCAACGGGGTTGTCATTGCCTGCACATATGAAAGGTTAGCCGTGTGTGACTGCATCGGATGATTTGTCATTTGAGTTGAGCAATTTGCATTGGTAGCACCAGGCAAGACTGAATTTAAACTTGAATTCAGGTCCCTAATCCTGTTTTAAATGACTCCTTAAAAGTTACATGTGATGCAGGCAGGGTGCAGTGGCTCATGCCTGTAGTCCCAGCTACTTGGGAGGCTGAGGTGGAGGGTCACTTGAGCCCAGAAGTTCAAGGCTGCAGTGAGGTATGATCATGCCACTGCACTCCAGCCTGGACGACAGAGTGAGACCCTGTCTCTAAAAACATGGAAAGATTATATGTGATGCAGAACTGAAACTAAAAATAATGCAGAATGCAAAAGCCTCTGAGGGTGACCCTGTGGTTTCAAAATGTGGCATAAAGAGGACCATTTCCCTGTTCTCTGAGAAATCACCCAAACGTGAGAAGGAGAATAAGAAACAGGAACAAAACTCTATCTTGAAAGAAATTAAGAGACTTCTGAACCCTGAACCAAAATAGAAGAGGAAGGACTTCCAAATACAGTGAAGGTCAAGCAGGTCTGTGGAAAGATAATGAGAGAGGATGCCCACAGTTGGAAACATCAGTCAAAGCCAGGAAAGCCTAGTTCCTCAAAGTGAAGGACACACCCTGAGTAGCAAACCCAACAGCCTCTTTTTGAACCAATAGGAACAGTCTACAGGTTTGTGGCTGGAGACTCCCTAGACTGGTTAAATCCATCATCTGAATAACTAAGAAAGGCAGGACTGAATGAGAAAAAACACAGACAAGCTAGGCTGGCATGCTGATGGCGAGGCAGCGTGGTGCAAACAGTCTTACCATGCTTATGGCGTCTGTCTGGGAAAAATCGTGGATTAAAGAACTTTCTCACACACACAGCCATCTTTAGCCTGGAACACAGCACTAGCCCCTCTTCAATCTAAGCCTCTAGAAAGAATTCACCTCTTTACAAAAGATTTTTTCTTAAAAGTCATAGAATCTAAACAAAGACACCACAATAAAGAGAAAGATGAAAGTAACAGTTGAGAAGTGGCATTAAAAAACACTCACCGAAAAAGCCACTGCCATGGCACAGATGAAAAGTTGGTCAAACCACAGTGCCAGATATTTAAAAAAGAAATTAATGAAGCATTTACTCTTCTAAAAGGAGAGCCTGAAATACAAATTCGAGAGCCCAGGAAAGACATGGCAAGGCACAGAGAGAGATGAAATGTGAGTTGGCAGAGCATGGAAAAGCAGGGGAATAAAATGTAAAACCCTTTCAGAACAAAGGCTGGGCACAGTGGCTCATGCCAGCAATCCAATTTACTTGGGAGGCTGAAGTGGGAGGATCACTTGAGCTCGGAAGTGTAGCAGGACACAAGAGAAGAAACTGAGTTGAAAACACAGTAAGATAAAAGGGAAGGAGAATTGAGAAAGGTTAACAAAGTGAAATTAAAATGACCAGAGAGTTTAAAATAAGTACAGACGATGTCTTCAATTATGGTGGGCTTGTTAGTATCAGACCAGCTTTTCCATGAGAATACCACCAGATTGGACCCAAGAGAGGGAATTAAGGAATGGGAAAAATAAGTAAGTTTAAAATACCTAAATTGAAATCCTCAAAGGAAAAACAAAGAATAGAAAATATAAAAAGGGCATAAGAGACATCTGGGACATGGTGAAAAAGTCTGACATGCATGGAATTGAGGTCCCAGAAAGAGAAAAGAGGAGCGACCGTGGCTGCAGATAATCTGGCTTGTAATTTTCCAAAAGTGATCCAAGTCACAGGTTAAAGAATCCTCCCAGGTTACATGTCTTGAAAATCACATCCAGGCACATCATAAAAAAGATAAAGGGCACATTTTAAGGACATTTTTTAAATAGAAAAAGGGAATAAAAACCCATTACACTCAAAGATACAATGACACTTCTAGTTGACTTTCAACAGAAGTTATGAAAGCACAAAGAAATGCAGTGTCATCTTTCAAGTCCTAAAAGAACACAACTGCCAAACCGAAATTCTCTTCCTAGGGAAAACAGGATTCAAAAGCTGCAGAGATGGTCATTTTTAAAAACTCAAACAAAAAATCAGGAAACCTGAGAGACTGACTGTATTGCCAGCAGAGTCCACTAACAGAGACTGAAGAGGTTTTCTTTAGGCGGGCAGAGATTGATCTTAGCTGGAGGTGCAAGAAGGAATGAAGAGAACCGGCAGAAACATGAGGACAAATCCAAGTCAACATTGAGTTTTAAATAGCATTTTTTATTGAAGATTTTATATGTTCAATTAAAACACGTAACGATAGTACAAAAGGCAAGAAGAAGGCAATAAAACTAAAGGGTTCCGGCCGGGTGTGGTGGCTCACGCCCATAATCCCAGCACTTTGGGAGGCTGAGGTGGGAGGATCCCTTTTGCCCAGGAGTTTGAGACCAGCCTGGGCAAGATAGCAAAGACCCTGTCTCTCTCTACCAAAAATCTTAAAAATTAGCTAGATGCAGTGATACGCACATGTAGTCCAGCTTCCCCAGGGTGGGGGTGGGGCTTCAGTGGGCAGATTGCTGGAGTCCAGGAGGTAGAGGCTGTAGTTAACTTGATTGTGCCACTTCACTCTAGCCCCAGTGACAGACTGAGACCCTGTCTCCAAAAATAAATATAATAAAGTGTTCTAAGGTCCTTACACTGTCAGAAAAGTAGTGAAAGCATTAATTTAAGGGAGACTCAAACAGTCAAAAATGCATTTTGCAATATCTAAGGCAAGTGAATAATAAGAGAATATGTAAGTAATAATAAAGGAAGGGGCATAAAATGAAATAACAAAAACACAACCAAAAAAAATGTTGCTAACCTAAAAGAAGTCAAAAAAGGATATATATTTAAAAACAATAAAAATATAGAACAAATAGAAAAATGGATAAGACCATTGATTTAAACCCAGGTATGGAAGTAATTATATTAACGTAAATAAACTAAGTAATTAAAAACCAAAAACACTGTCAGACTCAATTAAAATGAGCCAAAAACTGTGCTGCTTCAAAGACATATTTTAAATATAGAAACTCAGGAAGGTTGAAATTAAAAGGATTAGAAAAAATATATGATACAAACAATAACCGAAAGTCAACTGTAGCAGCTAT
This sequence comes from Cacajao melanocephalus, assembly GCA_963573385.1. NCBI lineage: Eukaryota > Metazoa > Chordata > Mammalia > Primates > Pitheciidae > Cacajao > Cacajao melanocephalus. The sequence goes on from CAUYLG010073456.1 coordinate 22,385, forward strand.
GATACATCAGACAAAGCAGACTTTAAGATAAGAACTATTATAAGAGATAAAGAACATTTTTATAACAATAAAAGAGTCGGTTTAACAAGAAAATCTGGTTATTCTAAATAATCCAGAGGCCAACATAGAAATCACAATGGAAATTATGAAATATTTGAAATGATAATAAAAACAGACAAAGTGGCATTCAGCTAATGCCATACTTACAGGAAATTTTATAGCATTAAATGCATTTATAATGGGAGAAAAAGGATGAAAAGCAATTATCTAAGTAACCATTTCAAGAAACATAGAAGATAATCATCAAATTAGAACCAAAAGAAATAGAAAGGAAAAAAAATGAAGAACAAAAATCAATATAATAAAAAACAAACATATAATACTGAAAAAGCAAGGAGGCCTAAAATTAGTTTTTAGACTAATAAAATTGATAATCTCCTACTTGAACCAATGAAGAAAAATAGAGAAAAGGCATAAAACACCAATATACAGCAATAAAGATCCTAAAGACAATATGAGGATGAGAAGATAATAAAAATAACTTGATACTAATAAACTTAAGCACTTAGATGAAATGAGCAAATTACTTGAAAAGCACTATTTTCCGAAATTGTCACGAGGAATAAAAAATACAAGTAGTTCTATATTTATTCGATAAAATTGAATATATAATTTAAATCTGTCACAAAGAAAACTCCAAGCCCTGATGGCTCCAATAGAAAACTCCTCCCAACATCCCACGATATTATGTAAACCTTTACAGAGAAAAGACAAAAAGATTAAGAGGCCAGCACAGGCTTCAGTGAAACTTCAATGAAAAAGGTTTTGCTGTTGTTGTTTTGAGACAAAGTCTCGCTCTGTCATCCAGGCTGGAATGCAGTGGCATGATCTCTGCTCACTGCAACCACTGCCTTCTGGGTTCAAACAATTCTCCTGCCTCAGCCTTCCGAGTAGCTGGGATCACAGGCACCCACCACCATGCCTGGCTCATTTTGTATTTTTAGTAGAGACAGGTTTTACCATGTTGGCCAGGTTTTAGTAGAGACAGGTTTTACCATGTTGGCCAGGCTGGTCTCGAACTCCTGACTTCAAGTGACCCGCCCGCCTCAGCCTCCCAAAGTGCTGGGATTACAGGCATGAGCTACCTTGTCTGGTCAAAAAGTTTACTTTAAAAAGAATCCACTAGAACAGCAGTCCCCAAACTTTTTGGCACTGGGAACTGGATTCATGGAAGACAATTTTTGTATGAATGGGAAGGTTGCGGGGTGGTTTCAGGATGAAACTGTTCCACCTCAGATCATCAGGCATTAGTTAGATTCTCATGAGGAGCTGCAACCTAAATCCTTCTCGTGTGCAGTTCATAATAGGGTTCATTCTCCGAAGAGAATCTAATGCCACCGCTGATCTGACAGGTGGAGCTCCGGCGGTAATGCTCGCTTGCTCACCCACCTCCTGCTGCACGGCCCAGCTCCTAACAGGCCTCGGACCAGTACCGATCCACAGTGCAAGGGTTGGGGACCCCTAGACTATCCTGTTGGAAAGTCTCTAGTTATATAATTACAAGTTTGTTGGCTGCTTCTGACTGGTTGAGCTTAAATTCTGTTTTCCTTTAATACAAACATTTACAAGAAATAGCTCAAGTTAAGTTTTGCTTACGCTTACAAATCAAGCAAGGTTGTAGTCATTTGTGAGGCCTGACTTATGGTTCTGTCTGCTCAGGGGTTCTTCAGACCTGGTCTCCATTTTAATTTATCTGTAACATTAGATCCCACCCGCATCCAATGACTGTGCCTGTCTTCATGTGGAACCCCCTCTTATGAGGATGAGCATGAAAGCTCCTGGGGGCAGAAAAATGTGTCATACAGCTTTAGTGTCCTTACATTCTGAGGAGACCCTTAGGCCTCAATCCCCATCTCTTACTTCTTTTGATACAAGACCCATGTCCAAAGGAGTGGGAATGACACTGTTCAGTGCAGTATCACCTGGGAAAGGCAGCAGGCTAGTGGCCAAACTCTTTTCCAGCTTCTCAAAAGAGTCCTGTTCAAAGAATGTAATAGCCTAACCATGTGGAAGTTAGATACAATGCAGCAAAATAGTATGCAGCGCCCACTATATGCGAGGCCCTGAGTTGGGGGCTTTCACCAATATTTTCGTGTTCTATCTTAATAACGGCAAACAAATCCATCCATCTATACTAAGCCACAAAGGCTAAATATTAAAACCAAAGGGAGTAAATCAGAGTCCTCAAATTTAATATGTATCAGAATCACATGGAACAAAAATACAGATTGTTGGTCAGAGTTTCAGATGAAGTAGGGCAGCACTACAGCCTGAGAACATTTCTTACCAATTCCCAGGTGATGCTGACACTGCTGACACCAGAGACCCATACTTTCAGAACCACAGGAGGAAACACGCAGTGCTCCAAGATCACACCATTGCACTCCAGCTTGGGCAACAAGAGCAAAACTCTGTCTCAAAAAAAAAAAAAAAAAAAGGAAAAAAGAGAGATTTTCTAGGGCACTTTTGTTCTGCTTAATTTTTGCCTACGGGCTAATTACAACACAGTATCTGCTCATCAATTTCAATGCCACTACATAATAAAAAATAGGATGTGGTGTGAGAAGATAGATTCTACACACATACAATTGAGGGGAGGATGACAGGAAAAGGATTTATACAGGTACAGGCATTTGTGCCTTCACCTGAAGCATGGATAAGACCTCAGGAGTTCTCATTAGCGTGGACTTTCTGGGCAGAGGAACTGCATATGTAAAGACGTGGAGGCAGAAAGGTTAAGGCTTGTCAAGAAGCTAAGAAGCAAATGTGTCACGCCACTTCTGTTCCTCTCTCTGGTGAAGGGACATTAGCTCATGATCTGAGATGAACCAAACTAACGCCATCTTAGATGTGAGCCTGACTGACTCCGTCTTGGCTCCTCCATGTTGGCTAAGCTGGTCTCGAACTCCTAACCTCAAGTGATCCATCTGCCTCAACCTCCCAAAGTGCTGGGATTACAGGCATGAGCCACCATTCCCAGCCAGGAAGTGAATATTTTGTTTTAGTTAATTTAAATTTAACTAAGCTCGAATTTAAATAGACACGTGTGGAAAATACGTAACACAGCTCTGGGGACACCCTCCATGAACAGAGCTCCTGGTCCTCCAGTCAGCTGTGGCAGTTCCCCACAGGCTCTTCCCTTCTACCATTCATTAATATTTCTTGAGCAATTACTGAATTAGATGTTGATGGGAGTAAACAATGGAACAGGCATGGTCCCTGACTTCTAGGAGCTTGTGTTCTGGAGAGACAGAACTAAGGGAAGGCCACGCAGTGAGTGCAGTGGCCAGAGGGGCCCAGGATTCCAGGACAGCACAGGGAAGACTGCAGCTGTCTGTTGTTCAGGGGTGGCTTCTCAGAAGGCAGAGGCGTGAGGCTGAGCTGGCATTGGGAATGGAGGTTGGGGAAGGGCCAAGTGGAGGAGGCGGCGCCCTCCAGTTGTCATGGCAACATTGGGGCCCTGGTACTCACAGCCTGCCCCTGTGCTGCTATTTAATGAAGCCGCCAAACTGTGGTAGGAAATTGCCATTCATGTAATTTATTTTTATACCTTATTTCCTCCCTGAAACAGTTGAGGAGGATTGTGAGAGCAAACACACAGCACAACAGGATAAAAATAGCACTTCGAGTGAAGGGAAAGCAAGGGAACCTGGTCAGATGGAACCCAGAGGGCTCCAGGGTCGTCTCCAGCCCTGGGGAGCCATCAGATGTTTTATTCACATGGAGACGGCCTGCTCGCTGTGTCGTCAGGGATCCCAGGCACTTGGCATCACAGTGGCGGGGTCCTGGGCAGGCCCAAAGATGGGGGTAATTTGAGGAAGCAGAATCATGAGGTCCTCTCAGTTCTGAAGGACATATAACTGAACCCTTGACCTAGCACCCAGTGATGAGTGGAATTGTGTTCCCTGGAAAAGATATGTTGACATCCTAGCCCCCCATACCTCACACTGTAACCTTATTTGGAAATGGGGTCTTTGCAGATGTAATCAAGTTGAAGTCAGTCATTCAGGTGGGCCCTAATCCAGTATGACTGGTATCCTTATAAAACAGAAATTTGAACACAGAGACAGACACACATAAAGAAGACAGCTATGTGAAGAAGGAGGACTGGAGCAATGCATCTACAGGTAGTCAAGGAACGCCAACGTCTGCTGGCAAACCGGTAGAAGCTAGAGAGAGGCAAGGACAGGTCTTTTCCCTGCAGGTTCCAGAGGGAGGTGACCCTGTTCACACCTTGATTCCGTCCTTTTAGCCTCCAGAACTGTGCGATAATCATTTCTGTTGCGCAAAGCCACCTCATTTGCAGTATTTTGTTACAGCAATTTCTGGGAGGCTCAGACACACTCTGATTCACAACTTCCTGCTTAAAAGGCTGTTGGAATGAGGGCCAGCTTGGGAGCCTGTGAGGGAGGAGCTGAGCCTGTGAGGTCAGGGGCCAACAGGGACTGTATAGCAGAGGGTGCCCAGTGTGGGGAGAGGAGGAATGCGTCAATGACAGGGATCATTCCTAACTCTAGAAACCTTCGTGACTATTAATTTCACTCATATTGTAACACAAGGAATGAGAAGAGACCGCACACACAGAAATTCAGTTCACTCACAGTCTTAGAAACACTCCCCATTTCCTGATCAGTGCTCTACTCGTTTCTGGGTTTTTGGAGTTTCTAATGTCTTTGACTAACCATTTTTCTACACAGTGTATAACAGTTTATTTTAACTTTATGTTAAAATACAAATAGCCAATTATAACTAATGTGTACCTTTCATTCCATGTCAGAATCACAGACAATGTTACTTGTCACGCCTGACAGAGTTTAGACGTGCCCTTAGGTGACTAGTCACTGAAAATGGAAAACCATTTTTAAAGAATAATTTTTTAAAAATGTAAGGAGGGGCAGGGTGGCAAGGCCAACTAGTTTAGTCTGCCTTAGTGTAGAGCAAAGCTTCAACATCCACTGTACAGTTTCTGATTTCTAAAATTAGTTAAATAACAGCACCCCAATGTCAGCTGGCCTTTGGTTTTTTGAATAATTTTCAGTGCTTCCGTTTCCTTATTTGCAAAGTAGCCATAATAATATCACTACCTCATAGGGCTGTTGAGGGCTCAGCAGTTAACTTGGAGTCATGCTTGGCACCTGGTTAGTGCACCAGCACATTAGCATGGGCATCTCCTCCATGCTGTTCCTGACTCATGAAAACAGCGCCAGTGCGTGGCCCTCACCGATGACTGTACTGTACCAGCTCCCTGCACGGCCCATCCCAGTTTCAACAGCTTAAATTAACATGTTCCTCCTTACTCTAAGACCATGAAATTCCACTACTAGAAATTCAAAATTAAGAAGTGAGTCAAAACATGGGCAAGATGTGTACGCAAATATGTGTCCAGGCAAATGTTTATGCTAGTGATGACTGTAACCACTTAAATGCCCCAAATTTAAAGTTTGATGAATACAGCTATTGAAGTTACTTTTTTAAATTATTTTTTAACTTCACTCTGTGAAATTACACACACACACACACACACACACACACACACACACAAGTGCATGTAAAATTGGTAAAATCTCTATGGGTTATACCAATGGCAATTATCTACTTTTGCTAATGTACTGCAACTATCAAGAAGCGACCACTGGTGTAGTTACTACCACAATGAAGACACAGAATTCTCTATCACCACAAAGCTCTATCACCTCATGCCACATTTTTATAGTAACTCACATGCCATCTCCTTACCTCCTCCTTCACCTTTGGTAAGCACCGATCTGTTCTCCATTGCTATAATTTTGCAATTTCAAGAATGTCTGGCTGGGCCCAGTGGCTCACTCCTGTAATTCCAACACTTTGGGAGGCTGAGGCTGAGGCAAGTGGATCACTTGAGGTCGGCGTTCGAGACCAGCCTGGCCAACATGATGAAACCCTGTGACTACTAAAAATACAAAAATTAGCCCAGTGGGGTAGCTCAGGCCTGTAATCTCAGTTACTCGGGAGGCTAAGGCACGAGAATAATAGCTTGAACCTGGGAGGCGGAGGTTGCAGTGAGCCGAGATCGAGCCACTGCACTCCAGCCTGGGCAAGAGGGCAAGACCCTCTCTCAAAAAAAAAAAAAAAAAAAAAAAAGAGAGAGAGAGAGAATGTCTTTGTAAGTAATACACACATATGTCATGGGGCGTCAGATCAGCAGCTTATTGTCAAATGGTCCTGGGAAAAGGTTCTTCATTGTATACTTGAAGAGAGTTTAATAAAAAGACTCAATCCTGTTAAGATGGTGGTACTCTCCAATTTGATCTACAGAATCAGTGAAATCTCTATCAGAGTCCTAACTGGTTTCTCTGAAGAAACCAACAAGCTGATTCTAAAAATTAATATTGGAGAAGGAAGATTCTTTTCAACAAATAATACTGGGAAACTGGATATCTACATGCAAAAAGAATGAGGCTGAATCCCTACCTCACAGTATATATAAAAATTAACTCAAAATGGATCAAAGCCATAAATCTAAGAGTTGAAACTCTAAAACTCTTTGAAAAAAACATAAGGATAAGTCTTTATGACTGGATTAGAGAATGCTTTCTTAGCTATGACTCTAAAAGCACAAGCCACCAAAGAATATACATATAAGTTGGACTTAACCAAAATTAAAACCTACTGTGCTTCAAAGGATACTACCAAGAAAGTGAAAAGACAGCTTAGCAGCTTTGTAAGTAATAGCCCCAACTGGAATCAACCCAGATGACTTTTAATGGGTAACTGGTTAAACAAACTGTGGTACATTCATACCATGGAATACTATTCAGCAGTAAGAAGGAATAGACTACATTGTCTATACTATTGTATAGAATACAATAACTTGAATGGAACTCCAGGGCACTATGCTGAGTGAAAAAATAGCCAATCTCAAAAGGTTATATACTGCATGAGTCCTTTATATGATTTTTTTTTTTTGAGATGGAGTCTCACTCTGTCACCAAGGCTGGAGTGCAGTGGTATGATCTCGGCTCACTGTGACCTCTGCCTCCCAGGTTCAAGCCATTCTCATGCCTCAGCCTCCCGAGTAGCTGGGATTACAGGCAAATGCCACCACACCCAGCTAATTTTTTAGTAGTTTTATTAGAGATGGGGTTTCACCATGTTGGCCAGGCTGGTCTCGAACTCCTGACCTCAGGTGATCTACCCACCTTGGCCTCCCAAAGTGCTGGGATTACAGGCATGACCCACCATGCCCAGCTGGTCCTTCTTTAACTATATTTTTGGGAGTTATTTTCTTAGTGGTTGCCCTTGGGGTACTATTAACATCTTAATTTATAAAAATTAAATTGTATTGATATCAAATTAATTTGAATCATATTCAAAAACTTGGCTTATATATAGCTCTGTTCCTTCCCCTTCCTTTGTGCTGTGTCACGCGAATGACATCCTTATACATTGTGTACCTATCAACATAGTTTTATAATTATTGCTTTATTGTAATTGTCTTTTAAATCAGATAGGAAACGCCAGGCGTGGTGGCTCATACCTATAATCCTAGCACTTTGGGAGGCCAAGGGAGGTGGATCAGCCGAGGTCAAGAGTTCGAGACTGGCCATGTTCTGGCCAACATGGTGAAACCTCATCTCTACTAAAAATACAAAAATTAGGCCGGGCGCAGTGGCTCACACTTGTAATCCCAGCATTTTGGGAGGCCGAGGCAGGCAGATCACAAGGTCAGGAGATCCTAGACCATCCTGGCTAACACAGTGATATCCCGTTTCTACTAAAAATACAAAAAAAAGTCAGGTGTAGTGGCACATACCTGTAGTCCCAGCTAATTGGGAGGCTGAGGCAGGGGAATTGCTTCAACCTGGGAAGTAGATGTTGCAGTGAGCTGAGATTGCGCCACTGTACCGCAGCCCAGGCGACAGAGCAAGACTCTATCTGAAAAAATAAATAAATAAATACAAAAGTTAGCCAAGCGTGGTGACAGGTGCCTGTAATCTCAGCTGCTTGGTAGGCTGAGGCAGGAGAATTGCTTGAACCCAGGAGGCAGAGATTGCAGTGAGCGGAGACTACACCGTTGCACTCCAGCCTGGGCAACAGAGCAAAAACTCCATCTCTAATAATAATAATAAATCAGATGGGAGAAAAAAGTGTTACAAACGAAAAATACATTAATATTGTCTTTTATGTTTACCTTTGTAATTACCTTTACTAGAGATCTTTATGTCTTCAAGTTACTATGTAATGTCTTTATTTCAGTATGAAGGATTTCCTTTAGTATTTCCTGTACAGTGAGTTTGCTAGTTATAAATTTTCTCAGTTTCTGTTTACCTAGAAATGTCTTAATTTTGCCTTCTTTTTTGAAAGATAGTTTGCTGGAGATGGGACTCCTTATTGATAGTGCTTTTCTGTCAGGAATCTGAACATTTTATTCTACTGCTTTCTAGCTCTGTGAGTTCTGATGAGAAATCAGCTGTTAGTGTGTACAATGAATTTCTCCTCTCTTGTCTCTTTCAATATTCATTTTTTATCATTGGATATCAACAGTTTGACTGTGTTTCTAGATGTGCCTCTCTCTGACTTTGTCTTACCTGAAGTATGTTGAGTTTCCTGGATATGCAGCTAATGTTTTTCATTACATTTGTAAACTTTTGAGCCACGATTTCTTAAAAATTATTTCTTCTCCTTCCTCCATCTCCTCTTCTTTTGGTACTCTGGAAGACTTTGGAAGTATCTGTACATTTTTCTTCATGCGTTTTTCTTTCTATTCCTCCGACTGAATAACGTTAGTTGGCCTGTCTTCAAGATCACTGACTCTTTATTCTGCTTGCTCAAATCCTTGTGAATTTTCATTTCAGTTATAGCACTTTTCCGTTTGGTTCTTTTTATAGTTCTTTGAACATATTTAAAATAGCTGACTTAAAGTCTTTAGTAATTCCAACATCTGGGCTTCTTCAGGAACAATTTCTACTAAATATCTTTTTTATTTGTATATGGGCCATATTTTCTTGTTTTTTTGAATATCTTACAATTTTTTTGTTGAAAACTGGACATTTAAAATAATATAATGTGGCAACTCTGGAAATCTGATTCTTTCCCTTCCCCAGGGTTCATTATTATTGCTATTTTTTGCTGTCATTGTTCGATTGGGCTTTTTTAGCAGCTTTTTAAAATTGATTCTGTAAAGTCTACATTCTTTGTCATGCGTAGCCACGGAAGTTCCGCTTGTTTAGCTCAATGGTTGGACAATAACTGGAGAGATTTCTTTTAACATCTGGACTAGCATGTCTCTCAGTCTTTGAGGATAGGCTTCATGTGCATGTATTAGGGTAAACACCCAGCCAGGCAGTTTACAACTCCTCCTTTCCCTTTGCTCCCTGTTTTTGCAGTCTCACGATCAGCCTGAGGTGAGAGTTTAGGAACTTTTCAGGCCTTTCCAGAGCATGTGCACAACCTTATGCACGTGTGTAGATTTCTAGACTCCTAGTAATACGCTGGAGCTTTTTGAAGCCCCTGGGAACATCTTATTCCCCTACCTTTTCCTTTTAAGCTTTTTGGTTAGCTCTTATGTTCCCTATTGGCATCTACCACCTCAGGCAGCAGTGAAGTTAAGCAATTCCCTATGGATGTCTTCAACAAATGGCCTCAGGGACAAGGCTTTTCACACTGGGAAAGCACCAAGTCAGGTACAAAAGGATAGCCTTGCAGGGAACCTTCTGGGATGTCGAAGAATGAGCATTCTCAGGGAATGAGGCTTGGGAGGAGATCCAGTCCTGGTCTGAACTCTCTGGGGGTGGCCAGGCTGTTGGTTTTCATCTTCACTGTGGGCACTTGGTTTACAAAGCTACCACACAACTGACGTGAGGAAAGATGAGAATAGGGAAACTTTAAATGCCAGAAAACTCACTGTTCTTACTTGAACTCAGCCTTTTTTATTGAATAAATACTCCAGGATTGCTGAAAACCTTTGTTTAATTTCCACAGTTCTGAAACAATGTTGATTTTAAAAAGTTTGGGCCAGGCAAGGTGGCTCACGTCTATAATCCCATCACTTTGGGAGGCCAAAGCAGGTGGATCACCTGAGGTCAGTAGTTCAAGACCAGCCTGGCCAACATGGTGAAACCCCGTCTCTAAGAAAAGTAAAAATAGCTGGGTGTGGTAGTGGGCACCTGTAATCCCAGCTACTCAGGGTGCTGAGGCAGGAGAATTGCTTGAACCCAGGAGGCAGAAGTTGCAGTGAGCCAAGATCACGCCACTGGACTCCAGCCTGGGGTGACAGAGCAAGACTCTGTCTCAAAAAGAAAAGAAAAGAACAGTTTGCTTCTTTTTCTTGACTTTTATGAAGGAGACGAGTTTTGTAGAGTCTTACTCTGCCATTTTCACTGACATTACTTAATCTCAATGGTTTCTGGTCTTGTTATTTCTTTTCTTGGGACTGCTTTAGATGCGTTACACAAATACATATATGCTGTATTTTATTTTCATTCAGTTACATGTATTTTTTCTTTTGAGATTTCCTCTTTAACCCATGGATAATTTAGAATTCTGTTGTTTTATATCCAAGTGCTTAGAGATTTTCCTATCGACTTTCCATTACTGATTCCTATCTTGACTCTATTATCTTCAAGAAACTTACTTTATATGATTTTAAGTCTTTTAAGAGCCTTGAGATTTGTCTTATGGTCTAAGATATGAATGATCTGTCTTTGTGAATGTTTCATGGGTACTTAAAATAATGTGTATTATTCTGTTGTCTGGTTGAAAGGTCTTTAACAGTCAATTAGCTCTTTTTGGATGGGTAGTGTTCTTCAAATATTCTATATCTTTGCTGATTTTCTGTCTAGTAGTTCTATCAGTTGCTGACAGTGGGGTGTTTACATCCCCAAGTATATTCGTGGATTTGCCTATAAGTCTACAATATATTTGAGCATTTAAATTACTACGGTCTACGATTAATGACGTTTTGCCACTTTAAGTGAAGTGTAGGAACCTTACTTCCAACTATCCACTAAAAATATATATATAATTCTTTGATATTTCTTATACAGACATTGAGTACCGTGTCAATGGTGTATGAGTTTTGCTTCAATTAGTAAATATTTTTTAAGAAACTCACAAGGGGCCAGGCATGGTGGCTCACGCCTGTAATCCCAACACTTTGGGAGGCCAAGGTGGGCAGATCTTTTGAGGTCAGGAGTTCCAGACCAGCCTGGCCAACATGGTGAAACCCCATCTTTACTAAAAATACAAAAATAAGCTGGGTGTGGTACTGTGCACCTGTAGTCCCCGCTACTCGTGAGGCTGAGGCAGGGGAATCACTTGAACCCAGGAGGCAGAGGTTGCACCACTGCACTCCAGCTGGGTGACAGAGTGAGACTCTGTCAAAAAAAAAAAAAAAAACTCATGAAGAATGAGATAGTCTATTATATTTGCCTCCCTTACCACTTTATGGTTTGATTTTTTTTTATCCATTTTGTCATTCTTCTTTTCTTCTGTAGTTCCAAGCCTAATTCTATTCCTTTAGTCATGTCTGAATTTCCTTTAGTCATCCTTCTACACTGGATCTACTTGCAACAAGTTTTGTTACTTTTCTTTTATTTGAGAATATCTTTATTATCCCTTCATTCTTAAAAGACAATTTTGCCAGATTTAGAATTCATGGTTGGCAGGGTTTTTTTTTTTTCTGCACTTAAAAATATTGTACCCCTTCATTTTGGCCTCTGGTTCCTCATGAGAAGTTTGCTGCCTTTCAAATTGTTTTTCCCATCACATAAAATACCGTTTCTCTCTAGATGCTTGCTTGCTATGGTTTGGATATGGTTGGTTTGTCCCCACCAAATCTCATGTTAAAATTTGATCTTCAATGTAGCAATGTTAGGGATGGGGCCTAAAGGGAGATTTTCAGCTCATGGGGGAAGATTCTTCACAAATAGATTAATGCCCTCCCTTGGTGGTGAGTGAGTTCTCACCTTTGTTAGTTCCATAATAACTGATTGTTAAAAAGAGCCTGGCACCTCTTCCCCTCCTCTCTTGCTTTTTCTCTTACCATGGGATCTCTACACATGCTGACTCCCCTTCACCTTCCACCAGGAGTGGAAGCAGCCTGGGGCTCTCATGAGAGGCAGGTGCTCACGCCATGCTTCTTGTACAGTCTGCAGAACCACGAGCCAAATAAACTTATTTTCTTTATAAATTACCTAGCCTCAGATATTCCCTTATAGCAACATAAAACAGACTAAGAAAATACTTCAAGGTTTTTTATTTGCCTTTAATTTTCAGAGGTTTGACTGTGACGTGTCTTGGTGTAAAATTCTTTCTTGTTTGGTATTCCCTCATTTTCTCAAATGTGTTATTTTATATTTTTTTCAAAATTGGGAAAATTTTAGTCATTGTTGCTTCAAGTGTTTTTCATCTCCACATTCTTTCTCCTCTCCCTCTAGGATTAGAATATTAATGCTAAATTTTTTTCATTATAGTCCCTGAATCTCTGTTCTTTTTCTTTTTGATTTATTTTCCATGTGTTGCTCAGCTTGAGTAATTTCTACTGTTTTATCTTCAATCTCATTGATTCACTCCTTTGTCATATTTTTTCTGGCATTGAGTCTATTGAATGAGTTTTTAAAACATTTTTGCTGACTCTATTTTCAGTTCTATAATTTGATTAGTATTTTCAAGTGTTTCAAATATGTTTATAATTGCTTGTTGAAACACTTTTATGATGGCTACTTCAAAGTCCTTGTCAAATCATTTCAACATCTGAGTCATCTCACTGTTGGCATCTGTTGACTGTCTCTCTTGCTTAAATTGTGGTTTTCTTGATTGTTGGTATGATGAATGATTTTCAATTATATCCTGGACATTTTGGTTGTTAACATTGTAAGACTCTGAACCCCATTTAATATTTTATTTTTTTGTAGCAGATAGTCACCCATTTTAGGTGTAGCATGCAGGTCAAGCTATAAGTGAGTATTCAGCTGCCTCCTGGGCCTTGCTGACACCATCCTGACAAAGCTTAAGCTCATACTGCCAATTAGTGCATATGAGGGGGATGAAGGGCAGCCATCCTGTTAGCACCAACTAACACTGGCTCTTTGTCTCCAAATGCAGTATAAACGCAGCTCCCTGTTAGACCTAGCTGACATAGAGGCGGGAGGACAGGGATGGCTGACTAGCCCTGCCACAAACTGAATCTTTCCATTGTCTTCATGGTAGGTGAGAGGAGGATGCTCAGTGAAGCACTCGGCCCCACTGACAAGACCAAATCAGGAAAACTGGAGAACTGTCTGCTTTCACTGGGTGGCAAATGGAAAATTAGCTCCCTTTTCAGCCCTTCCATCACCACTGGGTGAGTAAATCAGTTTCACTCCTACTTCCTAGGGACTATTAAGGGAGATAAAAAATGAGCTTCCCATTGGGCCTGGTGGGAACCTTGGGTGGGAATATTTTCCCAATGGTCTTTTGCTGTAACAGGGCAGATACTCTGCTGCCTTTTGTTTCTCTTTTCCTGATCCTTTATTCAAGGGGAATAGGCTTTTCTTGGAGCCTTTTCTCTCCCTTTACTGTGCTTGATGGTGGTTCCAGGTTGTAGGTTTCATCACTGCTCCATTCAAGATAGATGGAGGCAAAAAGGAAACCCAGGGTATTCACCACTATGTTGTTCCCTAAGTCCCAAAGCCCTTAGTCAATGTGACCTCTTTCCACCTGTCAGAGTTTTCCTAGGCGTGTTTGTTGCATTCTGTGCAGAGCCTTTTAGTTGTAAGAGGAAAGACCTGGAAGGAATGCAGCTATTCCTCTTGGCTGGAACCAGAACCCTGAAATTACTTTTTGTGCATATCATCTGTAATGATGCGGGAAATGCTTAATGTTACACAAATAAGAAAGAGAGAATTTTCACATGCAACCCTGTAATGCAGTTCAGGACTGGATAGAGATATGCCACATTGTCAACAATGTTTATGACTGGGTTGTGAGATTGGTTATAATTTAAATCATCTTCATGTTAATATTTATCTTGCACATTCTAATTTTCTACAGGGTAAAAAAAAACCCTCTTACAATTCAAAGGCATGTTTACTTAAACACCCTTTATATGCTGAGCTACAATCTCCCCTTTTCTTACTTTTTCTCTATTGGTCCTAGTTTTGCCTCTGGGCAATAGACAAAATAAATAAAATCTCTTTACTCCTGACACCCCAAAATGCATTCACAGAACTCTAAATTTACTTTGAAAAAGTAAATATGAGCCTCTTCCTCAGATTATCTTCATACTAATATCCTATTATTTGTAGTTCCAAGGGCATTTTTCTTGAAAACCAAAGTGGAAAACAACTAGGAATTGGGTCATGCCCTTGTTCATCTCATTAGACTGTGGCTGCCTTTAATCTACACACTGTAGAAACCTGCTCACCTCTGTTAGGTCACTGGTAACCTGGGCTGCAACTGTGGGTTCTGCTTCCACTGACACTGAGCTCCTGTCCAAATTCTTCTCTGTACCCCAACGCTAGCATAGTGCCTGGTACAGAATGGACACTCCATAAAGGTTGAATTGGATGGGTGACTGGATGAATGGATGCACACAAGGAACAAATGTTTGTTGGATAGATGGATGAATTAATTAATATCCTCAGTCCATGCTGCACCATCTGCGTCTCCCAATTGGATCACTTTCTTACTCCATGCCGTAACATTTTCCATAAGCCTCTTGTGTGTATACAGCTATAATCTCACTGAGGTTTACCTTCAACAAATCCCAAACACCCTTCAAAACATAAGTTTTATGAGCTATGCTTTTATTTGTTGTTGTTTAATTTTGCCCACATCTGTGTTTACATTTTTTTAATTTTTAAAATTTTATCTGTATAAATTTAAGGGGTACGAGTGCAGTTTTGTTACATGGATGTATTGTCTAGTGGTGAAGTCTGGGCTTTAAGTGTAGCCGTCACCCAGATAGTGCACAAACGTTGTACAAACGTTGTACAAACGTTGTAAGTAATTTCTCATCCCTCAACCTTTCCCTCTACCCTCCATCCTCACCAATCTCCACCGTCTTTCACATGCAATGTCCACGTGTATGCGTTATTTAGCTCCTATTTTAAGTGAGAACATATGGTATTTGTCTTTCTGCTTCTGAGTTGTTTCACTTAAGATATGACCTTCAGTTCCATCCATGTTACTGTAAAAGACATGCTTTCATTCTTTTTTATGGCTGAAGAGTATTCTTTTGGTATATATACCACATTTTCTTTATCCCATCAGATGGACACTTAGGTTGATTCCATATCTTTGCTATTGTGAATAGTACTGCATAAACATGCAAGTACATGTATCATTTTTTATATAACGATTTTTTTTCCTTTGGGTAGATACCCAGTAGTGGGATTGGTGGGTCGAATCATGGTTCTATTTTTAGTTCTTTGAGAAATCTCCATGCTATTTTCTATATGAGTCCTGCTTTTCATCTTTTATCTACCTTTATTGTATTTAGAAGGTAATGAGATTTTAAGAATAGAGTTTTTAAATTAGTTGGAATGTTTTCATCACTTTCCTTAGACTAGCTAATTTGGTCAAATAATTAATTTTTCTACCCACCAAGGCAAGCCTCATCAAATTGAGGCATCTATTTATTCATCAAATGGCTATGAAATGAGTGCAGATTAAAGAGACAACTTTTAAAGGCTCAGAATCATTGACTGACTAGTGAAAGACCTTAGCAACAGTCAGAGAGTGAACAGGATTCATTACAAAGAGGGTCACATTTCTCTTCAAAAAAGCATTCTTTGTTAAATGAATGCATTTAAAATACACCACATTTTTGTAGCCCTATTTTGGAATTTTATCTTTTTAAAGCTATATCAGGAACTTCAAAAAATACAAGTGTCTGAGGGTCTTTCCTGATCTTTGTAGGATCAGGAACCAGTGTTCCTTTCGATGCTGATTACAATGACTTGGAATAATATGTCCATCGTTACCATAGTTTGTTCTTCTAGGATAGTGAACAAATGGAATAATCCTGAGTGGGAATTCATATCAAAGAAGAAGTAATTAAACTGCCCTGACTTCTTTGGCCCCATATTTACTTAGAGGCGTGCTCTTTGGTTTCATAAAATCTCCAGAACATAGAAAGATTGAAGTATCTTTGCAGATTTTCATCGGGTAATCACTTCCTGAAGAAGCCTATAGTTTTTGCTTGCTTTATATGAACACAAACACAAGACTTATACACATTTTTCATATTCCAGAGAAAACCCTGTGCATCACAAACTTTTCATGTAATGAAGGCTATTTTCAGCTCCACCATTGCTTTTGTTTAAGAGAGGAAAATAGTTTTTTTCTGGAATAGTTTGGACTGTTACTGAAATCGATCTGTTAGGAAAAGATGATTGAGCCCAGAAAACTTCACCTAGATAAAAATAACCAAAATACTTTCCCCAGGTAAAGCAACCTACAAGTGCTTTTGTATTAATGACCTCTGTTCATAAGAGTCAATAACATATTCAGCTTTTTTCCAACATACTTGCAATTGAGGATGTCTTTTTTTGATATTTCTTTATCACTCTGAACCGCCTCACAAAAATTCAATTTAAATACATTTATTATAATGCATACTATGTATTCAACCTTATTTACTGAGGGCCTACTAAGTGCCAGGCACTGCTCTAGGTGCCCATGATACAACAGTGAACAAAACAGACAAACGCCCCTGTTCTTACTGAGATTAGTTTGCTTAGGAAAGAAAAACAAATGAAGAGATAGACTATGTCAGGCAGTGATAAATGCTATGAAGACAACGAAGCAGTGGGAGGCAACAGACAGGGACAGGCGTATTCAGGTGAGAGAGGGAGGGAGCCATGTGGAAGCTGGGAAGGAGAGCATTCCAAGAAGACGCGCTGGCAGGTACAAAGGCCCTTTCATGAGCGTGTGCCTGGCATATTCATGAGACATTGCCAAGGAGAAAAGTGTGGTTAAACGCCATGACAGAGTAGAAGGAGGAGGGAAAGGAAAGATATTCAGGAGGGAAAGGAAAGATGTTCAAATCAATTCAGGCTTTTTAGGCCAGGAAAGAACTTTGAATTTATTCTAAACGTGAGGAAAAGCCACTAGAGGGTTGAGCAGAGGCATAACATAAGCTTACATTTGAAAAGGGTCATTTTGTTCCAGGTGAACAACAGATTAAAAGGGCCAAGAAAGAAACAGCAAGACCAAGTTAGAAGCTCTTGCAATAGCACAGGTGAGAGATGATGATGATTTGATCTACACTGGTATGTAAAGGTGATGAGACATGGTCAGTTCCTGGATATATTTTGAGGATAGAGCAACAGATTTCCAATGTATTGAACGTGGGGAACAAGAGAAAGAAAACAGTCAAAGATAACAACAACATTGAGAGTTTGCACCTGAGAAGCTAGAATGGTGACGCGGCCATTTGCTGAAATGAGAAAGTCTGGGGAAAAAGCAGATTTGAAAATGAGTCTTTGGAAATTAAGACTTCTGTTTTAGACATATTCAGCTGTGAGGCCTATTGGAGATCAAAGGAGAGTTATAAAGCAAGCTGCTGGAATAAGCAAATTCTTACTGCTGAAAATTGCACAAAAATTAAACATAAACTTATCTCAACCTTTCTTAAAGTATATTTTTCATGTTGCTAGTTTTGTATACTGTTGATTGGGCTTCCATTTCTGACCATGATGGAGTCACTGATGCCTGAATAATCCTCCCTCCACAAACAACTATAAAACAAAGTATAGAGGAACTGTTTTTGTTTTTGTTTTTGTTTTTGTTTTGCAGAGAAAAACAGGTGACACAAGACTAACCCCTAACAGAAGGGAAACTTACAAGGTGAGTCTCATGACTATCCAAATATCCACCTAGGGAAAGCTTTCCAACTGAACACAACTGAGAGCAGGAATCCAACCTGAACACTGTGGTCTTTAAGCTGAGGAGGCAGAAATGATTGTTTGGGTCAGCCAAGACAGCTGGAATCTGTGGTGTGACACAGCAGAGGAGGGAGCTATGCAGAAAGGGGGCCCCAGTGGTCCACATGGGGAACCTCTATGAATCTGTTGAGGGATAAGCTGACCACGTGCAGAACAAGACCTCTTATGGCTCACCAGACAGATATCGCTATCATATTGAGAGTGGAACAGAGATATTAGAGGCTGAAAAGTACTTGACATTGTAGTCCAGCCCTGCCAGAGTGACATGACCTTGTTCACACCTCATTGACACTCATGCATCCAGATGAGACACTGGAAAGCCTGCTCCTTAGGAGCAAGAACAAAGCTTATTAAAGAAGGGGCCTTAGATGCAAAGTGGCCCCCAAATGCCAAAGGCGCTGAGAAACCAAAGAATGAGGTAGACCAAATTCAGCTTATCAGTAAAAGGTATTTTATTAGGGGAACTTACAAACAGAAGCATGATCTTAGGTGGCAGCAATACAGGTAGATCTCTGCACTGCTAGTCCCTAGACTCAGGGATTACATGCCTTAGAGAAGTAGGGGAGAATGTGCTTGTGTAAGACAATGAGGGACAGGCCTCCAGAACAGGCAAGAATGCTGTCTGTGTCACAGCTACAGTCTGTGATGACACCAAGATGGACATGTTCTTCCACCAAGGACTGTAAATAAAGTAGGCATCAGGAGGCATTCATAGGACTGGGGCTAATCAGAAGTCAACATGGCGGATTAGTATCCAAGATGGAATCACTTCTGCCTCCACACAAGCCCTAGAGCAACATCTACGCTAAACCACTCCTATCAAAGTCTAAAGTCAAACGGTTTTAGAATAAGGTTCACACGGGATGAAGAGATTGGCAGATGAGTCCCACCAAGTTAGAAGGGCTTGGGAAGCATCTTGAACTTTCCACATATCTGCACTAACCAAGTATAAAAATTAGCTTACATAAATTCACATTGATCAGACACTAATTAATAACCCTGCTAAAACAAGTATCAACACTTTTCGGAGAAAGAACAGAAACCAGTGTTCTCTAAAATGCACTGTCACAATGTCCAATAAACAATCAAGAAGGACTAGACATACAAAGTAACAGGGTAATGTGAACCGTAGTTATCAATGTTTAAAAAGCAGTCAATTGAAAGCAAACCTAAAATGGACCCGATTTTAGGATTAGCAAAAAAGACTTTAAAGCAGCTGTCAAACTTACATTCATAGAATTAGAGCAAAATGTGATCTTGGTGAGTGAACAGGTAGGGAACCTCAGCAGAGAGATGAAAACAATGTAAAATAAAAATTCTTGAAATGGAAAGCTCAAGTGTTATTTGGGAGTTGAAAAAGGATTCTATGGACAATTAAAATGGGAAACTCATGTTTAAAAAGACTTAAATGGGTTGGTTGACTGCAGTACTTCTTAGCGCCTTTAATAGGCTGCAAGCATGATGAATCTCCAAAAAAAAGATGATGGGATACAAGGCTTGCCACACATTTGACTACAGAACTCAACTCGCCCAGGACGGTAGTCTGCAGAACACAAATGAGAATTACCCTTGGACTTTATGCTTGGATCTCGTCCAGCTGTGCCCATTCTCCGACCTGCCATGCTCTCCCATACCGCTACACCTCTGAACCCTATTTCCTCTGCTTTGAAACCCTTTATGCTCCCCCATTTATCTGATTAACTATTAATCCTTCAAAACTTATCCTAACTATCCTCATCTTTCTGAAGCCTTCCCCAGCTCCCTCTCATAGAATTGGCCACTCCTTCTCCTGAGATTCTGGAGCACTTTGTAGAAGCATCCACTGAGTCATCATTTGCCATGCTGCAATATAATTATATGTTTACATGGCTCTTCTTGTGACCTCATTGTGGGGACTGTCACCTCCTCAAGAGCAGTGACCAATCTGATTCATCTAGATGTCCTCAATGCGCAATATAAGGCCAGGGATTGGCAGCATCATAACTGCTGAGTGAGCAATGTCTTACTTCTAAAGATGACAGCCAATGGAAATCAAGGATCATGATCGGCATGATTCACCCTCCAATATTCAGCAGCATTAAGACAAGTCACTGCAATCCTCTGAGGCACAGTATTTCGTGATGACTAGGAACACAAACTCTGGGGCCAATGGCCAGTGTTCATATCTACACTTTATCCCTTGCTATCTATATGACCTGGAGCAAGTTATTTAACTTCCCTTAGCCTCAGATTCCCCATCTGGAAAACGAGGATAGTAGCCTCCTCTATCTGGTAGGATGTGTGGGGATTAAATGAGATAATTCATGTGACAGAGCTACAAAGCCCAACACATAGAAAGCATTCAGTGAGCAGTGGCTATTTATGTTATTACATTTTCCTGCTTGTCCCCTGCCATCACCTCCCCTCCTATGTTCAGTCAGTTATCAGCAGGTTGCATTCTAGCTTCCTTACCCCCAACCCCCTGCCTGTTACTGCCACCCATGACCAAATTCATATCTGGGGGCAGCCTAAGCTGCCAGCATGCACCCATCCCCACGCGCACCTCCAGGGCTGTATGCACAGGCCCAACTCATCCCTCAGAGTCAGATTCAAGCTGAGTCTGCCTGTGAAGCTTCACCTTGCCTCCTGTAGCATTCGTCTGGTCCACATAATGAGCATTTGCCAGTGTACCCCCATTTGTTTCACATAGGCCAGTGCTCCTCCCTCAGAAAGATGATGGTCCTTCTGGGCAGAGGCCTAAGCTCATTTTATTTCCTTCTGTGACTGGCTCCTAAATTCAAGACCCAGGCAAGGCCCGTGGCAGGATACCGAGAGTGCAACAGTGCACCACACCGTCTCTACAGATGTCCCTTGAGGTCGTAATGATGAGATAGCAGAGTCCCATGACCAGCTGCCTCCAGAGTCCACACAGCAGGTTCTATGTGTGACCTTCAAGGTTTTAGATAACTGAACCTTATACTCAGTGGTGTGATGATATCTAAAATGGTTTGATGATCTTGGGCTGCATGAATAGACGCTCAGGGTACAGGACAAAAGCAAAAGTTTTGTGTCTTCCCAACTGGTGTGACATATTGTGTTTCACCCCTGCACATTGACAGATTGTCATAGCAACACCAAGAACACACGAACAAGAGAAGCACGAATGTCTAGTAGCCTAGAAATGACCTGCAAGGGGGAATAGTCAGAAAACATAAGAATTTTCCATGAAGAAAATATACGCTTCTGTGTGAGGTCCTTTAATAAAGATTGTTAGGGGTTTTTTTAACCTTAAAATCTAGTGTTCATAGTGAGGTAGCTACAACATCCTAGCCAGCCTAGCAAGCAAAGAATCTGCTGCCTGGACTCTGGAGGCAGCTGGTCGTGGGACTCCTATTATCTCTTCATTGTGACCCAAAGGGACATCTATAGAGAAGGTGTGATGTACTGTTGCACTCTCAGTATCCTGCCATGGCCCTTGCCTGGGTCTTGAATTTAGGAGCCAGTCACAGAAGGAGTCATTATTGTTTTGTTTTTAAATCAAATAGCCGTCTGTAAAACCTTGTTGATCAAGTTGTTTGGAAACGTGCTTTCTTCTTTTTTTTCTCCCATCCCAATCTTAATTATAGAAAAGTCAACCCACAGTACTCTCTTCCAATCAGGGTTTCAAAACACCATGAACTATCTCAAATGAAATGTGAGGTCTGGAAATCAGTGGGAAGAATAGTCTGTAAACTGAGCATTCAGGGTAGGAAGACAGTGAATATTATCTTGCAAAACTGGAATTATGTTACTGAAAAAGTATAAGGTGACTATTCATGCCCACACGAGATTGTAAGGGAGACTCAGCAGACACAGCCAATGGCAGGACCCACACTGGAAAACCTAATGATGATTAAACAGTCTGAGAGGCTTAAGACGCTCAGAGAAAGAAAGGAAAAGATAGAATCCACAGGGCCGGGAGAGGACACTGGGGAAAATAAGGAGACAAATAGAAATAAAATAGCCATTAAGGTTTAAACAAGTTAGACTATAGCCCACCAGCCACTAGCCCACCACCCACCAGCCACCAGTCATCTTAGACTAGTTGACTAGAGAGAGGACTTGTGGTTTGGAAGATGATTCTGAGGAAATCAGACCAGAACACAGAGAAAGAGCAGAAATTATGAAAGTGAAATCAATGTAATGTGAAGAGTAGAATGACAAAATTCAATATAAATTTAACAGGGATTCGAAGGAGAGAATAGGGAGAGTGATGGAGAGGCAACATACTGAAGAGATAATGGAGGATAATTCACCTGAATTGAAGAAGGGTGAGTGCTCAAACTGAAAAAGCACACTGAATTATGAGCAGGATACATGAAAATAAATCCACCTGTAGTCACACCATAATGACGCTGAGGCGTGTCAAATACAAAAACCAAATGTTAAGATTTTCTTAAGAATGGGAACTAACGTAAGTTACTGAGAAGCTATATCCTGTCTTTCTGGTGGGCTGGTGGGCTGGTGGTTGGTAGGCTGGTGGCTGGTGGGTTGGCAGCTGGTAGGCCTGTGGGCTGGTGGCTGGTGGGTTGGTGGGCTGGTGGCTGGTGGGCTGCTGGGCTAATGGCTGGTGGCTGGTGGGCTAGTGACTGGTGGGCTGGTGGGCTAGTGGGTGGCAGGCTGGTGGGCTGGCAGGCTGGAGGCTGGCAGGCTGGTGGGCTGGTGGGCTGGTGGGCTGGCAGGCAGATGGCTAGCAGGCTGGTGGGCTGGCTGGCAGGCTGGTGGGCTGGTAGGCTGGTTGGCTGGTGGGTTGGTGGCTGGTGGGCTGGCAGGTTGGTGGCTGGTGGCTGGTGGGCTGGTAGGCTTGAGGGCTGGTGGGCTAGTGGCTGGTAGACTGGTGGCTGGAGGGCTGGTGACAGGTAGGCTAGTGGGCTGGTGGCTGGCGGGCTAGTGGGCTGGTAGGCTGGTGGCTGGTGGGCTGGTGGGTTGGTGGCTGGTGGCTGGTGGGCTGGTGGACTGGCAGGTTGGTGGCTGGCGAGCTG
Source organism: Cacajao melanocephalus (assembly GCA_963573385.1). NCBI lineage: Eukaryota > Metazoa > Chordata > Mammalia > Primates > Pitheciidae > Cacajao > Cacajao melanocephalus. The sequence goes on from CAUYLG010073456.1 coordinate 45,354, forward strand.
GTGGACTGGTGGGTTGGTAGTTGGTGGCTAGTGGGCTGGTGGGCTGGTCGCAAGTTGTCTTTAGCTTCTAGCCAGAGAATGAATGCATCAATAACTGAGAAGTAGTCACTCTCCAAGTGGAGGGTAGGCTACTTGAGCAAGACATTTAGACCAAGAAGAAGGTGGCGATTTCATCCAAATCACTCTGCAAGGCCTCGTTGTTAAGATTTGTTGATAACATGGGCTTGGGCTTTCACTCTTTAACACGTGTGGGCACACATGTATGTGATGTAGGGCAGTGGTGTCAGGCATCTTAAATTATCTGCAATCCATCTCCTCTTTGTTTGTAATGTACACAAAAGGATAATGAAACTCTCCCAGGGCAGGAGTTCTCAATCCTGAGAATACACCGATGCCCAGGTGAGCCTATACTTCAACTCTCTGGAGAGTGACATCAATGATATAGATGAGCCTATGTCAAGAGGCTGCCTCCTCTGTCCATGTCCTGAAGGAACTCAACCAGTGTGCCTGCAGTACGTGTCGACTGCTTCTCTGAGCGTCAAGTCCCATGAGGCTCCCCCAGCCATGACGGGGCTGCCAGTCCCCTGCATTCTCCACCTTCTTTTAATCATGGTTGTGTCCACTGCATGCCCTGAGTCCTGTTGTAAACTGAAGCCTCACCAGGGGCAGGGGTGAAAGACTTTTTCTCTTAAAACTACTTACTTGGGTAAAATGTAAATATGACCTTTGGGAACTGCTAACCTGACCACCTGAGGGTTGATTCCAGTAGGAACTAAGAATATCTTCACCATTTTCACTTGCAGAATTACAAAGAGATGACGAAAATTGAGTTCTGTTTTAAGCATCGTCACCCGGAAAAGCTTTACCCCAGCTTTAGAGCCAAAGTCTGCTGGGATGTACTTGTTGAAACTGCTTCTTTCATGTGTGGGAGGCTGGAAAAAAATCCCTGTGGTTTTTAGACCTTCAGCTTCTTCATAAAAGAATGAAGGGTAATTCTTCAGTAGAAAGAATGAGGAGGCTGGACCTTGTAGTCAATGGGATCACAGGGTTTGGACCTCCAGAAAAGACCCTCTCCAAATCAGGGCCTTTGCTGGTACCCAGGCCTTTGTATTTTAAGAAGCTCCCGCAGACAACACTGAGATACATTGCTAGCTACTGACCTTGATTACTTTAATTCCTGACATTTTATATTAATACCCCCAGCTTGTTTAAAGTAAAAACATTGTCTAATAATAGTGCTAAAATTTCACTCACAAAGTTTTAGTACTATGATTGCATTAAATTGGATTTTTTTTCCAAAAGAAAAGAAACCTTAGATAAATAATTAATTTATAATAAAAGAAATCCAAGTACCAATGCTGTATTAACCAATATGGATCTAATATATATACTCATCATTTAAGTGAAACAAAGTACTTGGTTTAGGAGGAATATTACTAAGAAATGCCTTGGTTAGGAAATGTTCTGTAACATTTATGATGAAAAAGGGACAGTGTAGGAGTTTCAAGCAAAACTACCTCATCTCATTACCAAACCATTAGACCTGAGAATCAGAAGAAAGGTCTTACATCAGGGATGAGAATAAAGAACTGAAACTTACCCTGGAATTGAGAACAGAAACTGAAGCCATGGCTAAAAAGCAGAAGACAGCTGTAGAGAAAGCACCTTCTTGTCATAGCACCCAATGAGTGAGCAAGAAAGAACTGACGAAAGGAAAATCCTGGTGGGCAAGGCTCAGGGCACCGCTGAGTGTTGGTGTCTCTAGCCTGTGTGGAGAGGCATGAGTACTGTCTCAGCATCTGAGGATAAACTAGACACTACGCCCCAGCACAGGCGGTGCACACCTCAACTCCCACCCCTCACCTCTGGGCAAAGATGGGGCAGGACTGCAACTCTAAGGCTATTAAGTGCCTCATCCAGTCAAAATCAAGCCTCAGAATAGAAACTGAGTTGACTTATAGAAAGATAAAATTGTTTTTCTTGTACACTCAAGTTTGTGGACTGGTACATATCCCTGCCACGGAGTTGCCATGGTCTTTACTTTTGTTTACCTCTGCTTTATGACTCAGATGGAGATCTTGGCATACCCTGAGTCCTTCCTGCTCCTTCCACTTATTCAAGTATGGATTGCTCTTTCCTCCCTCCATTAACAATGGGAGAATTTAGTCATTCGCTCCCTCGTTTCATTCATTCGTTCTGTAAACACAACATCAGAGACCACTTCAGGCAACAGAAATAATTGCAGGAGGCTGAACATGGTGGCTCATGCCTGTAATCCTAGCACTTGGGGAGGCCGAGGTGGATGGATCACCTGAGATCAGGAGTTCAAGACCAGCCTGCCCAACATGGTGAAACCCCGTATCTACTAAAAATACAAAAATGATCTGGGTATAGTGGTGGTTGCCTGTAATCCCAGCTACTCAGGAGGCTGAGGCAGGAGAATCGCTTGAACGGGAGAGGCAGAGGTTGCAGTGAGCCAAGATCATGTCACTGCACTCCAGCCTGGGCAACAAGAATGAAACTCTGTCCCAAGAAAGAAGAAAGAAAAGAAAAGAAAAGAAAAAGAAAGAGAGAGAAAGAGGGAGGGAGGGAGAAAGAGAGAGAGAGAGAAAGAAAAAAAGAAAGGAAGGAAGGAAGGAACAAAGGAAAAAAGGAAGGCAGACAAGCAGGGAACAGGACCAAGTTCCTTTTCTCCTGAAGACTATATTTTGAAGGTGAGCGACAGACAGTAAACAAATAAATATATAACATGTCAAGTGGTGACAAGTGCTCTGAAGATAAATATAGTAGGGGAAAGGAATGAAGAAAGACAGGAGGCAGATGCTATTTTAGAGGGGGTCAGGGAGACCTCTATGTTGACCTGACATTTGAGCAGAGAGTTCTGTGAACTTATAAAAATGCTTTCTACACAGGATAACCACAGATAATCAGCCAACTGGCACAGCAGGGGAACTGTTCCCTCGGCAGTACACCCAGAGCCTTGTCACAGTGTAAGGCTAAATCAAATGACATCTAAAAGAGGCGTAAATGCCACCTGGGTATGCATCCTCACAGATGAAAGAAATTGACCGAAAATAAAAACTGGTAGCAGTAGAAATGGGCTCCCATTCAAGACAATGTTCCTGTAAACACGTATTGAATTACTTAGCAAAAGAATAGACTGTGACAAAATCTAAATACCTAAAACTTCCAAAGGATATTTCCAAATTGTGTTTTCCTTATACTGCATTGATCTGAAAACGTTGAGGAAAGGTTTAGAAGTGCAAGCTTCCCCAGGCACAGTGGCTCACTCCTATAATCTCAACACTTTGGGAGGCCAAGGCAGGAGGATCGGTGAGGCCAGGAGCTCCAGACCAGCATGGGCAACATAGCAAGACCCCATCTCTACAAAAAATATAAAAGTTAGCAGGGCATGGTGGCAGGCACCTATCGTCCCAGCTACTCAGAAGGCTGAGGTGGGAGGATCCATGAGCCCAAGAGTGTAAGGCTGCAATAAGCTATGATTGTGCCACTGCACTCCAGGCCAAGCGACAGAGTGAGACTTTATCTCTAAACAAAAATAGAAGTTCAAGGTCCCAGCCACGTTCCAAGTTTCCACAGAGACACACCATACAGCTTATGGAAGGCCTCTTCTCAACTGCAAGTAAGAAGCACGAGGTGTGTGGGGGGTAGACAGTGAGACTTCATGGTTAGAGGAGCCTACCTCTAAATGGAACTGAGATAGGAATGCTAAATAACTTGCCCAAGAGCATGCAGCCAGTGAGGCAGGAAGCCAGCATTAAAACTCAAGCAAATCTCAGGGGAATTATGCTGAGTGAGGAAAAAAGCCAATCTTAAGAGGTCACATATTGTCTGATTCCGTAACATTCTTGCGTAACATTCTTGAAATTACAAAATTATCAAAACAGAGAACAGGTTCCAGGTCAGAGGGGCAGGGAGGGAGGTGGCTGTAGCCATAGCAGGGTAGGATAAGAAATCCTCACAATGATAGAACAGGCCTGGGTCTTGATTGCGGTGGTGGTGTGATACAGAAGTCTATGCGTGGCATAGCTGCACAGAATTAAATACACACACACACACACACACACACACACACACACACGAATGTATTAAAGCTGGTGAATCTGAAAAAGCTCTGTGGATTGTCCCAGTGTCAATCTCCTGGTTTCAATAGTGTTGAGTAGTATGTAAGATATTACCACTGGGTGAAACTGAATGAAGAGTGCGGAGGATTTCTGTTTTTATTTCTTACAGCTGTGCTTGAATTTATAATTACTTCAAAATAAAAAGTTAAAAACCAAACAAAAAGCAACTCAGGCAGTTGGAGGCTTGAGCCTGAGCCTTAACTATGATGTAGGGTCAGTAGCTGTGAAACTTTTATAAATCAAGAGATTTTTTTAATTAAACAATGTCATATTTAACAATTTCCATTATTCTGCAATGTTCTGTTTACCTTTTAATGGACAAGGAAAATCTAATTTAAAATAGTTTTCAAATGAGTGTATTAAGTATTTTATCTAAACCCTTACTTTCTCATAATATAACCCACATAAAATATCCCAATTCAACATTAGGGGAGAAAACAGTGTCTAAACTATCTGCATTTCTTTCATAAGCCCCCATTAAAATACAAACTTCTATAGATAGAAAAGTAATCAGGAAACAAAATCTTTAAAATAATCCTTGGCCAGGCATGGTGTCTCATGCCTATAAGCCCAGCACTTTGGGAGGCCAAGGCAGGAGGATCACTTGAGGCCAAGAGTTCAAGACCAGCGTGGCCAACATGGTGACACCTCTTCTCTATTAAAAATACAAAAATTAGCGGAAGTGTGCTGGCACATGCCTGTGATCCCAGCTACTCGGGAGGCTGAGGCAAGAGAATCGCTTGAACCTGGGAGGCTGAGGTTGCAGTGAGGCGACATTGTACCACTGCATTCCCGCCTGGGCAAAAGAGCAAGACTCTGTCTCAAAAACTAAAAAATTTTAAAAAATAATCCTCAGTGTCCAGCGCCATGGACTGAATTGTCCGTGTAACACACCCACATTTCTTCTGCATTTGTGGACGGCTGCAGGGAGAAAGGAGTCCCTTTGCTCAGCATTCCTTCTACAAGTGTCCTCCAAATCCATAGTAAAAGTAACTTCCCTTTCGTTCATCTTCAGTTGTTTCGATTTTTCTGAAATTTTACATTTTAGGCTCTGGAGGATACTGTATCATATGTATAGCAACAATCTGTGCAAACTGTTATGCTTAATTGTGGGAAAATGTATTTACAAAGCAGATTTGAGATAGCACAGGATGGTGACCTGGCTCTGCAGAGACCACAGGGAAGGAGGCCAAACAGTCTGGCAAGACTGTGATCCGGGAATGCAAACCTGGGCCTGAGAAGGAGGAGGCGAAATTCCCCAGAGAGGCCTCAGAGCCCTGGGGAACCCAAGAGCAGGGAAAGGACCAGCCCGACACGTGAACTCCTGGAAAGAGCTGGGAAGTGAAGATCCTCTCAGCCCCAAGCAAGGCAGCCCAGGGATGGTAATGGGGCACAAGCCCAGTGGGCTGCACCTGCAGCTCTGGAATACCTGGCTCTCCTTCACTTCCTCTGCCTGCCCCTTCTCTCTTTCTATAATAGGAGCAGACTGTTGAGAAAAAAATAATAAATACTGTTTTCATTGTAAATCTGAGAAATTATCAATGAGAAACATTTTCTGCTCTTGGGCCTCAGGCAGCCGCATGGTCTGCTTCCCAGGAGCCGGCTGCTGGGTGACAATGAAAAGAGCTTTGATGGATATGGTGCCAGAGCAGAGCTCAGGAGTGGGTAAGTTGAGCAAAGATTTGATATGTAGTTCATTTCACTTTCCTGCTTTTTAGTATTTGTATTTGATTTCAGACTTTCCCTTTAAGTACCTGTAATCCCAGCACTTTGGGAGGCCAAGGTAGAAGCATCGCGTGAACTCAGAAGTTCAAGACCAACCTGGGCAACATAGTGAGACCCCCCCACCTCTGCTAAAATAAATAAATATTAGCTGGGCATGGTGGTGTGTGCCTGAAGTCCAAGCTACTTGGGAAGCTGAGATGGGAGAATCCTTGAGCCTCAGAGGTAGAGGCTGCAGTGAGCCATAATGGCATCACTGCAGTCCAACCTGTGCTACAGAGCAAAACCCTGTCTCAGAAACACAAAACATACAAGGGGTAGGGGGAATAGACTTTCCCATTAATTTCTGATGAACCCCAAAATGGGTTAGTGTTGGTGATTTTATAGTCTCCAGCAGTCAGTGCAAAGAGTTTCAGGTTCCTATGTGTGAGACTTAGGCCTGGAGGGTATAATATGTGGGGGAATTGGCCAAGCGCACAGTGATCCTGTCACTGCCCTTGTTACCTAAAGGAGCAGAAGAGCACCCAGGGGCTGTGGGTGCATGAAATATTCCACCCTCACCCCCACCCCCTCCCAAACACAGTTGGTGGGCCCTGCCTCTACTTCCTGCAACTGAAAATGAGTTTGAAATTCTGGTTCTGTCTGTTCTGTCTTTTGAGCAGACCCTGGCCTGGCCCTGCCATGGTCTTGGATAGGTTTCTTAATTTCTAGGCCTCAGTTTTCTTTTTTATAATAATGATGATTATTATAAGAGTGACATTGTTGAATATGTGCCCTTTGCAAGGTAATTCCATGGTCCTTTAGTTTATTCAATTCTTACAACTAATCAGTAGTTATCTTTACCATTTTTTAAAAACGTAAAACTGTGAAAACTGAAGTTTAGACAGGCTGAGTAATTTGTCAAACCATAGCCGGAAGTGGAGGGAATACTTCCAAAAACAGACTCAAAGAAATATTTAAGGTCCATTTCTTGTTTTAAAATCCTATGGCTATTTTGGTGTAAAATGATTCACAAGAAGCAAAATCACATTGTCAAAATGAAAATCATATTCACTCCACCAAAAGAGCAGTTCTCTTACTGGCAATCATATTTTCCAATGTGACAGAACACATATTTTATATTTTATGGAGATTAAAGACTCTGTTATTAATATTCCCTTGTGTGTGTGAACTATGAAAGGGCTTCAAAGCACCAAACTTTTATGACAGTGCATGGTGACCACTGTTAGAACAACGTATTGTATAATTGAAAATTGCAAAGAGAGTAGATTTTCAGTGTTCTCACCACAGAAACAATGCATGTTAGGCAATGCATATATTAGCTCAATTTAGTCATTCCACAATGTATACATATTTTAAAACATTACATACACAATAACTATATATAATTATTGTTTGTTAATTTAAAAAATTAGTTTTAAAAACTTTAGGACTGAATACAAATGCTCACCATAAAGTAGACTAAAGGTGAAACAAAAGTATTCCCCTTGAGATTTTGCAGACTATTTCTTTGCTGACATTTTAAAGAATAATTCAAACACTTTTTAATTAATGGGCATAAAGACATCTTACCAGCCATGGTATGTGGTTTTAAAATATCAGATTTATTTTATTTATTTATTTTTCTGGAAACAGAGTTTCGTTCCTGTTCCCCAGGCTGGAGTGGAGTGGTGCGATCTCAGCTCACTCCAACCTTCACCTCCTGGGTTCAAATGATTCTCCTGCCTCAGTCTCTCAAGTAGCTGGGATCACAGGCACACACCACGACGCCTGGCTAATTCTGCATTTTTTTTTTTTTTTTTAGTAAAGATGGGATTTCACTATTAGTCAGGCTGGTCTCCAACTCCTGACCTCAGATAATCCACCTGCCCTCGGCCTCTCAAAGTGCTGGGATTACAGGTGTGAGCCACTGCTCCCGGCCTAAAATATCAGATTTAAAATACCAAATTTAACTTGTTGTTAAAGTACCAGAAATTAATGACATTAAAGGAAGCAGAATTCACCTTCTGGAAAACACTGCACAGGTATACGTGTGCGCTAGCTGTGATGCCTACCCTCAGACTACTCCTACTGGGGCCATGCAAAATGGCCAATTTTCAATTCTTCATTTAGGGCACTCACACTAGACTTGGCAGAGAGAATTGTGTCTCTCCTACTTCATCTTTGTCTCTGCAGTTGTCAATATTTTACTGTTCCATAGCATTAACGTTTTAATTTTTTCATTGTTTCTGGTATCTATCTGCATCTTGAATATGTTGATCCTTGCCTTTACTTACTATTGCTGGGAATTTTACAGTTACAAGCAGTTAAATAATAGGGAGAGGTAGAAACACAAACATCCCCCAATACATTGTTCAATGTTCTTTTTTCCCCTGAATGGCTTTCCATGGCTATTAATTGCCACCAAGTAATGCAATATTAAGTACAATTGAATGACAGGTGAGGCAGGCTTCTTTAATAATGGTGTTTAGGAACATTCAGAAACTCAGGACAGCTTAAAAATCAACCTGAAAGTACTTATCAGTACTAGAGAGAACAATGGTAAAGGGAGGAAGAAGGAACAAGAAAAATACTAGGGTATTATTTCCCTCCTTTTAATTGAAAGACTACCAAACCACATGACACTTTTCAAAAGTCACAAGATTAATAATTAAATGTCACAGGAGAGAAAAAGTCAGAGTGCTGCTCTGGAGGAGTTGAAAGGGCAGGCTAAGATTTCGATTCATGTTCAACTTGGCTGTTTGTCCCAAAAACATTTCTAAAGAATTCTAGAAAGATGATATAAGCTTATAAACTGTATCAGTCAGCTTGGAAGGAAAATATTGAACAAATCCATCATTAATTCTCACATCTAAATCCAGTATGTTTATTAGTAAAGGTATATATGTGGTAGTGGTAATGGTCATTGATGAGACCTTAGTTCATGTGGATTTAGAAACTGCATAAGAATCTAGTTTTACTGAGGAATATATGAATAAAGATCTTCAAATATGTATCACATTGATACAGAGCTCAGCCCACTCACTCAGATGCTACTACCCTCATCCTGCCACATGAACCTGACTGAGGTCTATTTACCCTTTCCTTAAGTTACCATGATTTACTACTAAGTTGAACAGACTTAAGCCATAGGCTTTGTGAGCTGGCTTCTTTTTAAGATAGGACCCGGGGAAGCCTACCAAGGAATAAGGGACACAGGAGGCAAAACGAGCAGGTTACTCCGCATCCTGAAGAAGACAGACAAGATGCCATATTCCTTCTTATTCACTTAACTGCTATGGGCTTTGTTCCTGCTTTAGACTAGATGAAAGACAGAAGTGAAAATAAAGGAAAACCAGTTAAAGAAGTTGAAAAGGGTGGGTAAATAAAGAAATGGTTAGAACCCAGAGTTACCTTCATTTAATACTCTCTCTTTTCTCCTTTGGTTGATTCCTTTCTATTCTATAGTATTTTGTATATTGTCTATCTTATCCACCAGATTTTAAGCTCTCTGGAGGAGAAGGACTATGTCTTAATGATCTTTATCTTTTAGTTCTGTTCGTTCATCCATTCATTTATCCATTCATGCAATAAGTGTTATTGAGTGCCCAATGTGCCAATTACTATTGTAGAAGCTTGGGATACATCAATGAGCAAAACAAATGGGGGGAAAGATTGGTAATAACAATATATTTAATGAGTAAGTAAAGTATATAGTATTTTAAAAAGTGGTAAGTTTTACGGTGGAAAACGAGTTGTGGGAAGTAGAAAAGTTCCCCTTCAAAGTTTCCTTTCTTGTTAAAGAATAATAATAATAAATGTTAGAAACAATAGTCTCTTTTAAAGACTTTTTTCAAAGCCTTCTTGCTTTTTACTAGTGACTCCTTGTTAAGCCTTATCCTGTATAGCTGTTAAATATAAAGGAATAAGTGCATTCTATGTCCTTGTGCTTTAACCAAGATATTTGTGCTAGACCTGCTCACAGGCATGTAGTACATTCTACATTCTTGTACTTTAACCAAGATATTTATGTTATTACTTTTCTAAGTCCTTTGGCAAGCAACTTCCTGTCCCTTCCCTATTTAGACTTCCTCTTTTCCTTTTGTTCTCCATTGCTTTTACCTATTTAAAAAAGTTTTAAATTATTAGCCAATCACATTCAGTTTTAGATTGTGAGGTCTGGCTCCAACCAACAGAGATCAAACACAGCAGTAAGGACAACCCCAAATGCATAAAGGACAAATATGTCTCCTTTAACTTTGTTCTTTGTACTCTTGTGGCAAGATTGCTAGCGAAGGTACCCCTTCTGGAAGAAGTAAAGATTACCCTGCTGAGAGATCTTTTGTCTCAGTGCTGATTTTTCTTTGTGGCATCGAGCATTTGTTTCCAACATGAGTGCAAGGTAAAGAGGTTTGGGACTTGGTAGGTGTATTAAGCTGCAGTATTAACAGTGGTGATCAGGGTATGCTTCACCAAGAAAATCATAACTGAGCCAAGACTGAGAGGAAGAATGAAGGTGAGTCCAGCAGAGAACCAGGAAGGAGGGAGTTGGGAGAAAGTGCTTCAGGTCGAGGGCTAGAGCGTAGGCCCTAGAGTAGAAGCATACCTGCTGTGTTCCAGGAACAAAATGGTGGTCAATTCAGCTGAAACAGACTGAGCCTGGAGGAATCCAGGGGAAATAGAAGTCAAAGACCGTGGCAAGCCAGATCAGGGAAGCTTTTACCCTGAGATGGGAGCCACTGCAGCATGTGAATATTGAGAAGCATGATATATCTTATGTTTTAAATGGATCATTCTGGCTGCCAGGTTAGCAATAGACTATAAAAGCACAAATTTATGTCAAAATAGAAAGCAAAGCCCAACAAAACTTAAAAAAAAATCAAAGTTGAGTTTATGTACTGCCAGGCATGGATAGAAACACACCAGTGAAAAAGTTCACTGAGTAACTCATGAATTAGGAAAAGTCAGGGCTTTTTAAGCGTGAGAAAGAAGGGAGTTTGGGGGTTATGTGAATTAAAGGCTGGAAAGTAGTGCTCTGGATAGGTTGGAACAGCGTTGATAAAACATGTGCCTTTGTTAATTGGACGGAAAGGAGTCTTTGGTTAGGTCTAACAAGGGTCTGGTACAGGGGTCACTCAAAGTTCATGGTCCTTGATCTGCTTCAGTTGGTTAGAACCAGTTGTGGTATAGCATAGCATTCCATTTAGATATCTACTAGCCAAGTGCTGTAAGTGGAAAATTTTCTTTTACACGTGGAAACAGGGAAAACTGTTAGGAAGCTCTTACAGAAATCCAGGCAGCAAATGACAAGGCTCATACGAGAGTGCAGTAGTGAAGGTGGTGAGAAACAGATTTGGGTATATGTGGAGATGGTAAAGAATGACTTTCAGGTTTTGGGCCTGTGCAACTGGATGCTTGAAGTTGCCCTGGAGATAGGAAAGGCTGTAAGTGGTGCAGGGTTGGGGGAAAGATTTAGAGTTCATGTGAGTTTAAGATGTGTATTAGACACCTGAGTGGGAACAGCAATAGAGACTGTGAGGTCTGGCTGGTGACACGAAGAGGGGACCTGAAAGTGTATAGATGGTGTTGAACGGCAGGATACCAGGTGCATTCGCCTATGCAGCAAAGGAGATAGAACCCTGGAAAGCCCAACCAGTTTTAATTCATAGAAGGTATTCTTGGCCACCTCCCTAAATATTTTGTGGAATGAAGCGGAGGTGTCACTAGACCAAGGATCTTCGTGCCTAATGTGGTGTTTCTGAAAAGAGTGGGTACTCATTAGTAGCTACTTTTGACAGTCTCCTTTGTCCCAGACACTAATCTATATGCTTTACAAACATACATGCTTAATCTCTCCAAATTTATGTTATAATCCCTATTATTACAGATTAGGAACCTGAGGCCAGAAAAGTTAAGTAATTTGCCCAGCATCATATAGTTAGTAAAGTCAGGGCTGGGATTTAAGTTCAAATTTATCTGAATCTCTTATAATTCTGCCTTCAGTGGTAAATTACTAATCTGGGTAGAAAGCAAAATGAATAGAAAATGGGGAGTCCCAACAGCATGTAGCTCCTGGCATATATCACTGTGCAACAGTCTTCAATCTTGAGCCTATATCAGAATCACCTGGATGCCTTGTTTAAACAAATTGTTGGACCTCAATCCAGAATTCCTGATTCCACAGGTCTGGGATTTGGCCTGCTAATTTGCATTTCTAACAGGTTCCCAGGTGTTGTTGCTACTGCTGGTCTGGGGATGACACTTTGAGAACCACTGGTTTAGTGAGTTTTCCCTGATTGTGCCAGCTAATAGCCTCCACCTGCCAAATGGCGAGGTCTCTCCAATTACCAAAAGGGAAGAAGAGAGAAGGTCACAGCTAATCAGAACTGCTTCCGAGTCCTTAGTACGATAGTTCCTTCAGTTTTAACTCCTAGTTCTCTCCTTTCTGAGACACATGAAAGTTGGCGAGTGGGGGTAGAGGATCATAGGGTGATGGTGGCTCCACTCCAGGTATTCTCCAACACACAGTTTACCACGCTGTCTAGCAAGACTTCTTTTACTGTTAGACTCTCAGTGGTCTCATTGACCTTTCCTGGGAAGAAAGCTCCATCATCACCTCTCCTGCTCCTAGTGTCCCTCAGGCATACGGGAGGGTTCAGGTATGGTGGGCCTTAAAAGTTTATCCAACTATTGGGAGGGCCCCTTTAAGAACAAGAATACAAGCTTATAAATACACAATTAGATGCAGGGCCTTGGAAGGAACTTGTGCAAGAGACGGGGACCTGCAGCTTAAGCTTCATTAGCTTCATGGGAAATCGAACTTATATCAAACATGTCTGTATACGTCTAAGATCCAATTACAGACAGATGCAAGTTATTTCCCATGGAGCTGCTGAGCCTCAGGCTAACCAGGGGATGTGGCTGATTGCTGTGTAAGAGAACCTGAGCATTTCATGGTTGGAAAGGCTTGTTTGTCCTGAACTTGGCAATGGGGGAAGGGATGCTGACTGGCAAAGCTGGCACGTTGGAGGCTAAGTAAAAGCGGGTTTACATATCCTTGGGTTTGATCTTTTCCGTGAGTTAAAAGCCTTCCACAAATCTCTTGCCTTAGAGATTTTAAAAGCCAATTTAGAGATAATAGTTATTCCTAGTTCATCAAAACAAAATTTGACTACTCAATTTTAAGACTAATACTCAAAAAAGTAAAATTGCTTGTTTATTTTTGGGGATGGAGTTTTGCTCTCGTGCAGGGTACAGTGCAGTGGTGCGCTCTTGGCTCACTGCAACTTCAGCCTCTCGGGTTTAAGCAATTCTCCTGCCTCAGCCTCCCAAGTACCTGGGATTACAGAAATGCACTACCACGCCCGGCTAATTTTTGTATTTTTTTTTTTTAGTAGAGATGGTTTTTCACCATGTTGGTGAGGCTGATCTCGAACTCCCAACCTCAGGTGATCTGCCCACCTCGGCCTCCCAAAGTGCTGGGATTACAGGCATGAGTCACTGTGCCCCGCCCTAAAATAGGTTTGGGTTGTTTTTTGTTTTTGAGACTGAGTCTCCCTCTGGGGCTACAAACACATGCCACCACACCCGGTTAATTTTTGTACTTTTAGTAAAGACGCAGTTTCACCATGTTGGCCAGAATGGTCTTGATCTCCAGACCTAGTGATCCGCCTGCCTTGGCCTCTCAAAGTGCTGGGATTACAGGCGTGAGCCACAGCGCCCAACCCTAAAAGTGCGTTTTTAAATCATTAGGGTAAGGTCATAAATACATATTAATTTATGAATAAATTTAAGTGCTTGATTGACACAGGGGGCTACATTATAGAGTAGATTCTGGAGTTCCTTTTTTTAAAGTCTTTCTAAAACCTTATTTTCCCATCTAGCTTGTTCTGAGACGTACTATGGGCAGACTTGGCCTTACAAACGTATCAACTCACTCAACAAATACAGCTGAGGAAAGCAAAATGTCTCTGGGCTAGGAGCTGGGAGGAAGTTACTAAGATGAGTAAAGAAGGACCCCCCCTCAAGAAATTAAATAAAGTCTTGGAGAGAATAGCCACGCACATCAAGAACCTCAACCTAAGACGAAAAGGGTATCTAAGAGGCGTGAAATGGCTCGTTAAGAAAACAGACATCTTAAGAATTCTTCCAGGCCCGGTGCAGTGGCTCACGCCTGTGATCCCAGCTGTAAGGTTATTCTTGTAAGGTTATTGCTGAGTTTAAAATGAGGAAACTGAGGCCAGCGTGAGAAAAATCAAATTCCAGTTTATTCAGCTCCCGGGCGAGGTTCTGTGGACCCGGGGGAGGGAGAGAGAGACAGGGGCCAGAGAAATCGCACCCGGCCATTCTGTGCATGGGGTTTTATAGGGGGTGAGGGCAATAGATTGGTCAGTGGGGAAACAAAGCATGGGCAACTGCATTGGTCATAGAGAGACTGGACCTGGACTTGGCAAGCTGCCATTGGTAGCCCAGTGGGGCTATTGATAGGTGGGCGGAAGAAGGTAATACATTGATTGGTGAGGAAACAAAGCATGGGCACCTGTATTGGCCAGAGAGAGAGACTGGACCCGGACTTGGTGAGCTGCCATTGGTCAGGCTCTCGGCGGGATTTTTGAATTTTGGGCTGAAAGCATGATTTAGTGCTGAGTGTGGGGCTAGGGGTGGAATGCAGGAGTGGGTGTGGGGAGCCCACATGGAGAAGGCAGGCGCTGAGTAGGACGTCCAGCCTCCTGATAACAGTGTTATCAGATGCGGAGGGGGTGGGTATTGTCCATCCGGCTCCCGGCGAGGCTATGGGCCTTACAATACCCAAAGTTAATCACTTTCTAATTATTTCACAATATTTTACTACTTCATGTCCCGAAGTTTATTTTCATTTATCGTATCTTTATAATGGAAATACTTTATCATGATGTATTACTGAGCATCTTTTCCCAACTCTGACATCAGCAACATTGGTAGCTTGAAACTGACTACAATGGGAGTGTTTACACCATGGAAATGATCATCAGCCACAAAGCAAGACTTGATTTATACTTCTGTTGATTGTCTAGACTCAAGAAAGTGATGGAAAGTATAATGCACATTAAACTTAAAGTATCTCCTGTTTAAAAATCTCCTGTAAACAGCCATGAAATTGTGACAGGCACATACACACACAAAAAAACATTGAAGCTACATCCTCCCACTATTTGAAAATAATTATCTGATTCAGCAAAGAAGTCATTCATGTCATTAAAGTTTCCATACACATCTTCATTTTTGAGTTACTTGTTAATATAAATGGAGCTGTCAACCAACATTCAAGTTAGACCCCTCTTATTCATTGATTCCAATAAGAAGTTGGCTGGAGATACAAGAGTTTGGCGAAAATCAACAAAATAATTCTGTAGAAATCAACTGGCTCTACGGAATTTACAATACAGAGTAATTGTATATTTTATTACTATTTATAAATTATATGCCAAACATTGTTTAATATCATTAAAATATAATAAACTTCTGTATGTACCGATGCATACCTTTTTTCCCAGAGATTCAGCTGCTAAATGTTCTCATCACTGTGAGTGGGCCTCTGTTTCTGTCCTTAAAAGGTTAATATTTGGTGGGACGTGGGCAAAAATCCTATAGTGCAGGCTCTGGTGTGGAAGTTGATTCTGGCAGCCTAAGGATAGTCCATCTTCAAGGAGATGTAGGAATAAGCACACGGGGAGTCTGTGCTCAGGAAAATGATCAAAAAGTCCAAGGAGACATGGGTGGAAGCGTGGACAGCGTCTGCTGTAGCTTCGTCAAAAGATAGCTAGAGAGGCTATCAGAAGACCATCAGAAAGAAACCCAGCCTCTTGGGAGCTCAGAAAAGGAAAAAGCACTGCCAGCCAGGGATGCCTGAAAGTTTTCATTTACAGGCTATAGAGAAAACTGTGTAGATCTTTAAACTGACAAGAGTTTGTGGAAACAAAGGTGAAGTTGGATATAGACAGATGGGCTGTATTTTTATAAACTGTTTGAAATGTCATTTTTCAGTGATTTAATAAGAAAGCTAATTTATTTGCATTGTCATTGTTGGAAATAATTTGACTTTTGTTTATAAACTAGAAACAGCCAGAGTCTGGCATGTGTTCAGTCTGATTTGTGCTGGTCTTTGTCTAATCTACGTTCGCTTCAGTCAGCCAGTTCTGAGGTTGCCAGGCCGTGGAGATGAAGGTGGCAGATAGCGGGCTGAGTCTTTCACAATCTGAGCACAAGCTTCCAACATGGTTTGTCAGGCTATAAAGGGAAGGATCTATTCTGCTTAGGGTGTCAGTGCTAACTGTGGGCCCCTGGGGAAGGAAGCCTCTCCAGGTATCTCTTTACGAAGCTACAGCAGATGCTGTCAGCTCTTCAACCCATGTCTGCCCAGACCCTTTGATCATTTTCCTGAGACTCCCCTTGTGCTTATCCTCAGGCTGCCAGAATCTACTTTGCTTATGCAAGAAAGCCTGGAAGTGCCCGGGAATTTGTGCCTCAGGCCAATCCATAACCAAAGACTAATGAGTTCAGGGATATAAATACCCCAGGTGCTCTTCTCCTGAGGAGTGACCCTCTGAGGCGTGACCTACCCTGTTTCCAGAGCTCCTCCTGTGGGATTGAACCAAAATTACCCTCCTAGGACTTTGCTGGATACCACACACCTGCATCTCCCAACTTCCCTTCTATAAAAGATCCTACTTCTCCATTTCTTTCCCAGTTTTCCCCAGTAGAACATTTCTTGATAAACCACTTTCACATTCATCCTCAGAGTCTTCTTCTGGAGAGCCTGACCTAACACAGTGGGCATGTTTCATACGACGTGTTCTCCACCCCTATTCATTGGCCATGAGTGTTTGGACCACAGGTACGCACTCAGCTCAAAGGTGGCCCCTCTGTGGACTGCCCAGTGGACTGAGGTGACCTAGCTCAAGAGCCAATCTAGGCAGATCCCCTGTCTCATGAGGTTTGATATTGAGTCATACAGAGAGTGGCTGAGTCATCACATTTGATATTGCAAAACTCTAGCTGAGATTTGTGACTTGGTCTGCCAAGAAGCAATGAGATAACCCTCATTGGCGCCTTCTTGCATTCTGAAGGACTTTGCTATTTTCAGACATGCTCCCATTTCCATGGCACTTCTTAATTCTTTGTGATTCCTTCCTGTAATCCTCATTACTCAGGTAATCGGATGTCTCTGGTCCTCAAAATCCTAAAATACAAGCTAGGAATCACCTCCTTGAGGGATCCAATTTTCTGGCCATTCATTGCTGAATTATTTAGGAAAAGTGCCCTGAAAATTATCAAAGAGGCCATAATGATTTGAGTAGAAGCAACAAGGAGCCGCGTTAGCATTCAAATAAGTTGGATAATGAAGATAGGGGGAATCTGTTTGAGATATTAAGAAGCTGAAAGGAAGCAGACTAGTATTCCTACCTGAGGTAGAAAAAACAGCTGAACCTCCTTTTATCTTCCATATCTCTGTCTAACTCTTATCTGCAGCAACCAAGATGGGGCTATCAAGTTGGGGAGGAAATAGTAGAAATAATGAGGGAAGAGGCATTAGGAGTGTTGGAGCCCCTGGGTTTACAGTTTTGTTTTTTGTTTTTGGTAGGGGGGCGAAGTCTCTCTCTGTCACCAGGCTGGAGTGCAGTGGCATGATCTTGGCTCGCTGCAACCTCTGCTTCCCGGGTTTAAGCATTTCTCCTGCCTCAGTCTCCCAAGTAGCCGAGACTACAGGCACATGCCACCAAGCCCAGCTAATTTTTGTATTTTTAGTAGAGACAGGGTTTCACCATGTCGGCCAGGATGGGTTCAATCTCTTGACCTCATGGTCTGCCCACCTCATCCTCCCAAAGTGCTGGGATTACAGGCATGAGCCACCTCACTCAGCCTACAGTTGCCTTTTAAGTCTTTCAATGTCTTTTGCTCAAGAAAGCACTTAAGTTCTAGTGATGAAAGAATCAGGCTAGACCAGAAACTGAGGCATGCTGTCTGCGGCTTGTTCTCGTCTTGATTAAAAAGGAGCTTTGGACCCAGCCCAGCTCACTAGGAGCAAAAAAGAGACAAGAATTCAGGCAGATATTTAGTTCAGAAACGCAGATGGAACAACCTTTGGGGTATCGGGCCAGGTAGGAACAATCTTTGGGGTATCAGGCCAAGATATGGAGATGAGAGGTACCAACTCTACAATTCTCCATATTGAAAATGGAAGGTCAATATTTTATAGCCACAAGCAAATGCAAACACATACAATTCATGTTTGCCTGGAATCAACATCACCTCCCCGTCTCCCACTCTGCACTTCTCTGAAATACTCATAAAAATCCTAAGTGCTCCTCAAAAGCCAATGATTAGCTCATCAGAGTCACACTACACAGACATATCTTCTCTGCTAGTATACATCCCCTAGTGCAGGGCATGACACATCAAAATTGCCCAGAGAGCTTTTAAAATGTAGATTTCAGGGTCTCATCCCGAGAGGAACTGATTCAGTAAGCCAAGGGTGGGGCCTGGGAACCCATACAAACTTAATTACAAACGAGGAGTTTACTTGGATTAGAGCAATGATACTAGATCTCAACTAGATGATCTTACTGTATGTTAATCTTAAGGATTTTTAAAGGCAAAGAAATATCTTCTTTATTGATTTTTTTTGTTTGAGATGGATATTTCTATGTGTTCACAACCTATGTTATAAACAGTTGCCAATTTTTGGCTAGTGAGATTTTAAAAGTAGTTATTTATAGGTCTAATTAAGTTTAAATGTTTTAAAGTCTCTTAGAGGAACCTTCAAATCTCTCCTGTTTCACCCTCATCTGCTCTATGAGGCACACATTGTCTTTGAAAAGAGGTTTCAGATAATGAAATTGAAGTTAGTCAAATCACAGAAAGTGAAACCTAGAAGGATTTTAATAGCTCCCCAGTTCAGCCCCCGTCATTAAATGAGAAGATAGAGGCCAACAAGTTTAACTGATTTGCCCAAAGTCAGCCAAGTGCTTGGGACAATTGTCACCAACATCCTTTGGTCTCTCCCTTATACCCGGGAGGCCTGGTGTGAATATTCTCATTGGAGTTTTATTTCTGGTGACATTCTGCAAACAGCACTTTCTATCCAAATTGAGCAGGCATGAAGTACACTCTCCCTGAAATCACTCCATCTAGGCAGCTCCATCTCCCATCTGCTACAAAGGATCTATCCACCACTGCCCACTGCCTATACCTTTTTAAAGGAAGAACCTTCAAAATTCTAAGAAAAAAAATAAAGCAAATTTCATCATGCCTCAAAATACTATAATGTCTTCTCATTTAGCTAAATCTCTGGGTCCTGCTTTCACATATCTGCTGAGCATATATACCTAGGCATTGTCTTTATATATACATAAGGTAGGTATGTATATACACATATAAACACACATACACACACACACACACCCCTACATGTGTATCTACATATGTATCTCTACTTCCCTGCAAATTATTTGCCTGAGCCCAGAGTCAGAGTCATAAACTCCACGCTGTATTAGCTCTTCTTATCTCATCCAGCACAACCACCTTTGGATTGCCATTCAATTGAAAAAGAAGCAGAAAACACAGTGAGCCCTGTGATGATCTGTAGGCAATCTTATGCCATCTCTCCATGTCCAGGGACAAGTGAATTACTCATAGCTGCCCACAAATCAAGTGCCATTCCCCTTGCTTCTGCCCCACCCTTCAAAGGATACTAGGCATGTTATTGATGTGAATTCCAAAAGGGATGATCTACTGCTTAGCCCCTGTAGAAACCCAGTCCTGCAGAGGACCAGACATAACAGTGGCTGCCTCCGTAAGACAGCGTCTGATGTGCATGTGCACTCTGCTATGTGTCAGAGCGCCAGTTTCCATGCTTTGGGTGGGTTACGAGTGTGTTGACTTATGGTTGCCCCAGTTTTCAGCAACCAGGTCAAGGTGAGCCCTTTGCTCCCAGCTTTGGACAGCTTCTTCTTTTCCGTGTAACCCAAACTGCCAACTCAATGCATTTTCTTCTCCATGTGCCATGGTGTGGAAAGGGCTGGGAAGTCCTGCCCTGGCTGTGCATCTGCTAAGCACTCCTGAAGGCCACAGTCACCTGCTGTAGCAGCTCCCCAATCCCCATCTGGGGTCCCCACTGCAGTGAGGAAGCTGCATGCTCTAGCAGGATGCAAGTGGTAGGAGGCGTTTTTCTATCTAAGGTGGCTCCCGTGGCATAGAGGAATGAACGCAGGGTCAGGAATGAAACGGACTTGCTGCATTGGGAGCCTTGGTTTTGCCCCTACTGGTGCAAGGCATTGAACAGGCCATTTTAACCTCTTTGAGACTCAGTTACCTATCTATAAAATTGTGATACTAACATCAGTATCACAAGTTGCTATGCAAATTAAATAAGACAGGTGAAATAATCTCTCTCTTCCCCTAGGTAGAGCATATTATCATTCCCACGGAACAAGAGAGGAATAACTGGGGGTGGGGGGGAGGTTGTGAACCTACACAGCCACATACAGCAGCTATTTTCTCCTGGTCTTCCCTCCCACGGCAGTGTAGCGGGAAGGGGAGCACTATGTCATCTCGCTGCTGAACCACGGCAAGGCAGAACTTAATTATACATGGCTGCAGTGTAGCCGCAACATTGGATGAGCTCATCAGTTCTTACAGAAAATGACCCAGGGATTCTTGAAAGGTGACAACTATTTTTAAATAACCAGACTTTTGGAAAAAATTGCTTTCCTCTCTCTTCTCTCAGCTTAAGGCATATTGGCCCAACGTTTAATTTAGATCAGGGTCTATTGTGAGTCACATAGCTGACCTTTCTTCCCCCGGCTCTATATTCCTAAAGTTTATATGCACTTCCAAACACACAGCTTATAAATAATTATAGAAACATATCACTTGGTTCCTGACATACACACCCAGGAAGTTTCATTTATCCACTACCATACTCTTTATCCAGAGTGTCCAAGAAAAGACTGCGAAGGTCAGAGTCATGATGAGCCTGCCTTGGCTTTGAGGGTGGTTGTTAGGAACTGCAGGGCAGTGAGAAGGAAGGGAAGCAGTCTCAGCTGTGTCTGGGACGTCATCTGAGACACAGTGCAGGTCCCTTCTCCAGCCCACTGGAGACCTCTGAGCTATGGAACAAGGCCACTGGAGGTACTGGAACACCTCCCAAGGGACCTGTGGGCACTCAGAAGGTTTGGGAGCATTTTGGCTTCAGTACATAACCATTCCACATCAAATCTGTCTGAGGAAGAACAGGGTCAGGAGTCTCCCTGGTTCTCTGTCCCTGTCACAAAAGATCTTCTTCCCATTTACAGTCACAAGTTGCCCTCAGGTACAAAACACTCCTGGGTGACAGAGGGACAGTTCAAAACCTTAGTGGTGGGTTCAGAAAGTATATCACTCTGATGACTGGTTATGAATTCTTTTGCCAATGATGTGGTTTCTAGTTTGTATTTTACAAAAAGAAGGAAGACCAAGACAGGTGTGCTTCCATGAAATAATTTTTGACAATAGATGGTCTTGTTATTTGGGGCATGTAACTCAGAAGGAGTTATATTTTAAATTGAGTAGTAGTGACATAATGATACTACTTTCTGTCTACTAATCTGTTTGTAGTTTCAAAGCACCAACATCTATAAAAAGAAGACATTGGGGTAGAATTGATACTGAAACACAGCTCAGTTTAGCAATGGTAGTTTATAGAGATACATGTAACAGTACTACAATAAGTAAATTCATAAATGTCTCATCCATCTGATTGAGAGGCAGGTAAATAATACAATTTTGCTTTGGAAATTTATTAATAGAATAAATTTATGTTTCTTAGATGAGAATATGCTGAAATGACAAATATTATTGCACTTAGACCTTACTTAAAAGCCTATTTAATGACTTTTTGGAATTAAGTATTTTTGAATTTTTAGAATTGAGTATTTTTGAATTTTTTTATATACATATTTTTGCAGCAGAGAATTGTGATAGGTTGTTCAATGGGAGATTTTCAAGTTTAAATATATATTTCATTAAGATGAAATTCTGTGGTGGAAGTAGAATAAGAAAGCAAATTCAAGGAATAATGTAAAACTTTACTAAGAAAAGCTGGGTCATTTATTTTTAAGTGGATGGCACTAGGTATCATTCACTATGCTATGTAGCTGAATACATTGAAAAGAATAATGTAACAGCTTTACTTTTAAATATCAACATTTGCAGAACATAGAAAAGGATTCCTTTGTAACTACTTAAACTTATAAAGAAATTTTTACATGTCAACTTTAAGAACTGAAAGCAGAGTTAGGAAGAATGAATAAGACCTCGTATTTGATGGCACAACAGGGGGACTACAGTCAATAATAATTTAATCGTATATTTTTAAACAACTAAAAGAGTATAATTGCATTGTTTGTAACACAAAGGATAAATGCTTGAGGAGATGAATATTCAATTTCCATGATGTGATTATTATACATTACATGCCTAAACCAAACTATCTCATGTGCCCCATAAATGTATACCCTAACTGTGTACCCACAGAAATTTTAAAATTTCAAACAAATTTGAGAGAACATAAAGCTTTGCAAAATTCTTAAGTTGACAAGAGCCCAAAACTTTGAAGACTGCAGTTCTCATGTGCCCAGATAATGGGGACCTGGCTGCTCCTGTCCCAGCTGCTCCTGTCCCTGCTGCTCCTGCCCTGCCTCCCAGGGAACTGGGGTTCACATCCTAGCTTTCTACCTTGAGGCAGCTGATCACCATTCTGTGACTTGATGGTAGCCCAGGAACACCCTATTCATGAAGAAGACACATTTTCAAGTTATACTTATTGGTCAATATCTTTCTACAAAAGGTAGAAATAATATGTGTGGTTGTGGGTCTCCTTTTCAAGGCATAACTTTGAGATAAGAGAGGTGACAAAAATGTTGTGCAGATCCCAGATAAAACAAGGGCAGTTCCTAGAAAACATGAGCTCCATCTAGGGTAGAAGAAAAGATTACTCAGGGCCGGGCACAGTGGCTCACACCTGTAATCCCAGCACTTTGGGAGGCTGAGGCGGGTGGATCAGAGGGTCAGGAGTTCAAGACCAGCCTGGCCAATATGGTGAAACCCTGTCTCTACTAATAATACAAAAATTAGCTGGGTTTGATGGCACACGCCTGTAATCCCAGCTGCTCAGGAGCCTGAGGCAGGAGAATCACTTGAACCTGGGAGGCGGAATTTGCAGTGAGCAGAAATCGTGCCACTGCACTCCAGCCTGGGTGATAGAGTGAGACACCATCTCAAAAAAAAAAAAAAAAAAGAAGAAGAAGAAAGAAAGAAAAGAAAAGATTACTCGGGGTCAGGGAGAAGGTAGGTGGCACCCACCTGTGCTTGGGTAGGAACTAAAGTGGAGAGAGAAGAGACAGAGGTGTTCCCAATGCATATGTGTCCCTCCTTCACCTATGCTCAGGGGCTCCAACACCTGCAGACAAGCCTGCCCTCTTCCCAGTGTCACCATGGGTCAGGACTCCCTTTTGACCTGCAAGGACAACTGTGTGGCCATCACCATCAGATCCTCTTCCAACTTTAAGGGAAACGGAAGCATGGGTCCAGGACGAAACTGGTTGCCTGAAACTGGGCAGGAACATGCCACAAAGTTGAAAACCCCTGCCAAAAAGTGGATATTAGAGCTAATGCAACCAGCCGGCAGCAGACGCATCCCAATGTTGAGAAAGGAGCAGGAAGTATCAGGCAGGAGTCCCTGAGCCTCGTGAAGTCAGGGAGGGGCCTTCATTTACCAAAATAGGCCACCGAAAGCAGAAGCTGGACACGCTGGAGGAAAACTTTGTCAGCTGGATTGCTGAGGCCCGGCTCTCTGTGTTCTCAACTGGGTAGAAGAAAGTAGAAATTGTACAGGCTGGTAGGTCATGCACTGAGTCACAAGCATACTATATTACAAAATATTCACTCTTCTTACACAGCACATGGGCATACATACATATTCATAGTCCATGCATGGATTCTGAAGAATTTCACTTTCATGCAGCTGCCTTCCTAATTAGAAAACTTTGTTCACAAGTAATTTTGTAATCGAAGCATCAGAAAGTTTAGAAATAGTGATATTAATACAAATAATAGTGAAGACATTCCCTGACTGTGGCAGATGCCCCTTGGGATACCTGCCTAGGCCCTGTTCTGCCTTCAATAATGGACCCATGCCCAGCCCCATGGCCACATTCTTTCTACTCAAAGTGTGGTTCATGGACCAGCAGCAATGGCATCACCTAAGAGCTCGTAAGAACTGCAGAACCTGAGATTCTGCCTTGATGACAGATCTAAATACCTCTAGGTGAGCTCCGTGTACATTAAGGTTTGAGAGACACTTGATAACATGGCATCACTACTCTAGATTTAGCTCATTAGACTCAGAGTGAGGGGGACTTGATGAAAATTGTGCCAACCACAATCTTCCTTGAGAATCTGAACTGAGAAACAATAACAGCAAGGGAAACGAGATCACATTCGTGGCACAGCACTAGAGGGAAGGTTTGAAGAGTTGCTATACTTCCTGGACTGTCTTACAATAATATGCTTCTTTGGACAAGCATTCTGTTTCAAATGACTTGGAGCAGCTTGGATTTTTGGTAAATCATAAATGTGTTAGAGTTTCTGTGTGCACAAACATGACACGTAAAATGTGTTGGGGTGTGTGTGTGTGTGTGTCACAAGAAAAGACTACAGATCGGCATCTTTCAGAATATAGACGCAAAAATCCTTAGTAGGATGCTAGCAAAGTAAATCCAACAGTATACTGAAAGGATTATATAGCATGATTAAGAGGAATTCATCCCAGGAATTCAAGGGTGGTTCAACATTTCTTAAAAGGCAATAGATATAATCCATTGCATTCGTAAAATGAAAGAAAACACCACACGATAATTTGAATTGATGCTTAAAAAACATTTGACAAAATATAATACATTTTCTTGGTAAAAACACTCAGAAAAGTAGGAATAGAAGGTAACTTCCCAATAGGATAAATGGCATCTGTGAAAAGCCCATTGCTAGCATCCTATTCAATGGTGAAAGACTGAAAGCTTTCCTCCTAAGATCGGGAAAAAGAAAAGAATTTCACCACTGATACTCAACATTGCACTGGAAGTCCAGGCCAGAGCAATTAGGCAAGAAAGAGAGATAAAAGGCAAATAAAAACAAAGCAACAAAACCATTTCTATTCCCAATAACGTGATCCTAGATATACAGAAAATCTCAGGTCTCTGTATGTAGGATCCAAAGAAAACCTATTGGAGCAAATAAATAAATTTAGCAAAATTGCAGGTGTGATCAACACTCAAAAACACATTGTGCTTCTATATGCCATCAATGAACAATCTGTAAGAAAACAATTCCATTTACGATAGCATCCTAAAGAATAAAATACCCAGGAATAATTTAACTGAGAAGGTGAAAAACCTGTACACCCAAAACTACAGGTTCCTTCTTACACAGGACTCCAAGTGGCAACACCAATCTACAGTTACTAACATGCCCTAGGAAATATCACAGGCTCAGAGTTGGCATATATTGAGGCAGAGGGAACTTTGCCTGTTCTTCTGCTCAAGTGTGTTTGTTTGGCTACAAATAATATTTAAGAACATGTTTTTGAATTAAATATTAGCTTTTTTTTTTCTGTTACCGAGTCTCACTCTGTTGCCCAGGCTGGAGTGCAATGGCGCAATCTTGGCTCACTGCAACCTCTGCCACTCAGATTCAAGCAGTTCTCCTGCCTCAGCCTCCCAAGTAGCTGAGATTACAGGTACTTGCTACCATGCCTGGCTAATTTTTTGTATTTTTTAGTAGAAATGGGGATTCAGCATGTTGGCCAGGCTGGTCTTGAACTCATGCCCCAGGTGATCCGCTTGCTAATTTTTTGTATTTTTTTAGTAGAGACAGGGTTTCACCATGTTGGCCAGGCTGGTCTTGAACTCCCGACCACAGGTGATCCACTCTCCTTGGCCTCCCAAAGTGCTGGGATTACAGGTTTGAGCCATCGTGGCCAGCCAGTATTAGCTAATATTAATGAGTAATATATTTAGCAAAGTTGCCTCAGTGCCTGCTAGCTTCACTAGAGGGGACTCTGGACGCCACAGGATAGTCGTTTCAGGACCTCAAGAAAGATGATCATTAGAACACTTTGACAATTAGAACATTTTATTCTCAACTTAGTTCTGTTTCACAATAGCCACACACATAAACCAACCTCTATTTAATGTCAATGATATTCACACAACGGAAAGGATAATAGACTTTTAGAACTAGAAAGGAGGCCAAGCGGCTTTCTTTTTATTAATGTCTTATTCTGGCATGAATATTTTGTTCCCCAGGAAGTAAAAAGTATACATGCTTGCATTTTTTTTTTCTGGGCAATACTAATCACTGACCTCTTCCTCTTGTTCCACAAAGCAAAGAATATTAGAAATCAAAGAAAACTAAAAATCATCCTGTTCAATTCCATTTTCTTACCAACAAGGAAAGCAAAGTAAAGCTTAGAGATGTTCAACAAGTTGCTTAAAGCCAACTTGGAAGAATCTAGAAGAATCTAGACCAGGAAGAATCAAGACCAACTGGAAGAATCTAGACCAGGACCAGGTACTCCGACTCCAGGGTGAAACATTCCCAGCCCAATCCAATGTGGCTTTCGTGAAGCACATGTGAGATTCACTTGATGGCGTCGAGACTATTTGGGGGTTCATTATCTTCACACCTGGGGATGTCCATCTAGGCTTTGCTCTGAAATTTCAGATTTATCAATATGCACACAAGCCTCATGAATAAACCCTCCACGAAAAGAGGTCCCAATGCAAACTACGTGTAGATCTAGCTGGAAATGACGGGCTGATGAAGTAATGGCTCACTTTGAAATAAACTTCAGGGTAATAAGGAAATAACCGGTGACCTCAGACTTGAACCACCCAAAACAGAACACCGAATAGAGTAAAATGTGTTTAAAGAACACTTAAAGGGTGCCGTGTCTCGAATAACTTGGCTATGTGACTTTTTAATTATTTTTAAATTTAAACCTAGCATATGTCTATATCCTCCTTTCAGCAAGTCAAGCAACACATAAGCTTGTGGAAGAAAATCTAACAATCTTCTCATTACTCCCCCTGTCACCCCTTCCCTCAAAGGTGAGCAAGGTTAACAGTCTCTTTTCTCTTTCTGTCTTTTGAATGGAACTTTAAAATGATTCTATAAATGTGCATAGTACAAAATCCAAAACGTAGGTGTCTCCCTGCCCACTATCCATCCAGTTTGAATGGAGAAGGCAACCATCTTTATCAGTTCTTTTAAGTCCTTCCAGAGATAGCCTGATAAGTATTTATTTATTTACATATTTCAAACAAATGTCAGTGTGAAATATGACATACTATTCTGCATCTTTCTTCATTCTCACACAGACTGATAGTCTTTTCCCACTGATGTATATAGAGCAGCCTCATTCTTTTTACTGGTGTATTTAGCCTGCTAGGTAATTTAACCTGCTATGTTGAGAGATATTTACATTGTTTTCAAATTTTAAAATTACATTACAAATCTACATAAACATTTGTAGAGTAAGTTTCTAGAAGTAGAAATTCTGTATTAAAGGAGTGTGCATTCATAATGTTGATATCTATTCCGTTTCTCCCACACCAAATACACTTTTTCAATTTGATTTCCCTCTAGGGTTTCCTGGTCCTGCCTGCACCTGCTGCCCCCCTCCAAATCTGTTAATAATATAATAGGGATTGAATTAAATGTATGTTTCCCCACCCATGACCAACATTACATGTTATTCAACTTTTGGAGTTCTAGTTGTTGTGATCATTCCCTTAAAATTAATGAGCTTGAGTATATTAAGGCATATTTCTATTTTCCTCATAAATTATCTGTTCATATCCTTTGCTTTTCTGCTGAGTCGCTGGTCTTTCTCTGTTGTTTGTTTGCTGTCATTCTTTATGCTAGCGTTTCCCACCCAGAAGCCACAGAGTTGCAAAAGGGTACTGACCTCTGGCCCCAGGGTGACCAGTAGGACTGCGCCAGCCTGAGAAGCCCATATTCTATGTGTACCACAATCTGGAAACATTTAGCCTCAAGTCTGTGCACTGAACCACTATGCATGTGTCCTCTTAGGTGTGAGGGTGCATTTAATATATTTTATCATCTGCAGTGGTCCCCAACCTTTTTGGCACCAGGGACTAGTTTCATGGAAGACAATTTTTACAGGAATGGGGAGTGGGGAGATGTCATGCTTTGGGAATGAAACTGTTCCACCTCAGATCATCAGGCATTATATTCTCATCAGGAGCATGCAACCTAGATCCCTTGCATGCACAGTTCCCAATACAGTTCTCCCTCCTTTGAGAATCTAGTGCCACTGCTGATCTCAGGTGATAATGCTCCCTCACCCACCACTCACCTCCTGCTGTGCAGCCTGATTCCAGTACCCCCCCGCAACCAGGGTTTGGGGACCCCTGATAGGGTAAATATTCACCAATTCCCGTTTTCCTAAGAGCTTTTACCAAGATTATGAATTGAATATTTCGAATGTCTTTTTAGCATACACATTTGATTTTTAACTGTTATTTGGTTAATAAGGTAAAATACATTAATATATATTCTTATCTTGAATTATCTTTTACGTGTTTATAAAAAGTTTAAAAACAAACTGTGTGTGTGTGTGTGTGTGTGTGTGTGTGAGATTTTGTTGCCCAGGCTGGAGTGCAATGGCATGATCTTGGCTCACTGCAACCTCCACCTCTTGGATTCAAGCAATTCTCCTGCCTCAGCCTCCTAAGTAGTGGGATTACAAGCATGCACCACCACACCTGGCTAATTTTTTATTTTCAGTGCAGATGGGGTTTCACCATGCTGGTCAGACTGGTCTCAAACTCCTAACCTCAGGTGATCCACCCTCCTTGGCCTCCCAAAGTGCTGAGATTACAGGCATGAGCCACTGTGCCCAGCCCAAAAATAAAATTCTATGAAAAGATTTATAACAATGAAGAAGAGCAGCTCCTTTACCCATCTCTTTTTGACTCCCAGTTCTACATGTTAATTAATGAACCAATTTTGTGTGTCATCTGTTGACGTCCTGCAATGGTAGCTAATGATTTTGCATCTTACATCTTCAGGACCACTTTCCCATCCACGAATTCTCACAGTAGAATTTTATTACCAAGAAACGTATTATATCATTAATCAGTGTTTACATGATTTCAATTCAAATTATTTAAAATATTGTTCACTGCAAAGCCAAGTAGTAGTTTTAATATATTAAAATATTTAAACTTGCTTATTTTTACTTGCTTATTTTTTCTTCACATAATTTCCCTAAATCACTTTTACATTTTGTTCACACCTGCAGCACACCTGCCGCACACCTGCCAACCATGTGTGCCAAATGCTGAATGTATCGGATCATCTGTCAATTCCATTTTTGTCCCCCCAAGTTCTCAAGACTGGCTGCTCATTAGGCCTCGACACAGATGACATCCAGAGATTTCCACTTGCCATTTTTTTTCTCTATTAAATATCCTGTTTCTTGGCTCCCTTGCCTTCTTCATGTCTGAGTTTTTTTTCTCCCATTTTAGTAAAATAAATCCTTATAACTTCCTATGCAAGGATTTGTGGTCAGTAAAATTTGCAATTTCCTGTAGAATTGTGCATTGCTTAATGACAGGGATAGGTTGTGAGAAATGTGTTGTTGGGTGACTTTGTCCTTGTGAGAATATGGCAGAGTGACATACACAAACTTAGACGGTACAGCCTGCTACACCCCTGAGCTACATGGTCTAGCCTATTACTCCCAGGCTACAAACCTGTATAGCAAGCGACCGTACTGAACACTGCGAAACTGTCACATAATGGTAAGCATTTATGTATCTAAACATATCTAAAAACAGAAACTGTACAGTAAAAGTATGGTATAAAAGATTTAAAATGGTATACCTGTACCAGACAGTTACCTTGAATAGAGCCTGCAGGACTGGAAGCTGCTCTGGGTAAGTTGGTGAGCGAATGGTGGGTGAATGTGAAGCCCTAGGACATTGCTGTACATGACTGCGGACTTTATACACCCTCCATGCTTTGGCTACATTAAATTCATTTACAGAATTTTTTTCTTCAATAATAAATTAACCTTAGCTTGATGTAAATTTTTTTTTACATTATACACTTTACTGTTTTAAAACCTTTTGTAATAACAGTTAAAACACAAACACATTGTATGGCTGTGTAAAAACATTTTCTTTCATTATATCCTTATTTTATAAGCTATTTTCCATTTTAAATTTTTCTTTTTTTTTTTTCTACTTTTTAAACTTGTTTGTAAAAACTAAGATACAAACAGACACATTAGTCTAGGCCTACACAGGTTCAGGATCATCAATATCTTTGTCCCCACATCCATGTCTTATCCCGCTAGAGGGTCCTCAGAGGCACTAACACACAGGGAGCTGTCATCTTCTGTGATAACAGTATCTTCTTCTGGAATACTTCCTGGAGGACCTGCCTGAAGCTCTTTGGGAGGAAGTGACATTCTTTTCATAAATATGTTCATAGTGATTTGCCTGGTTTATTTTTTTATCATCGGTTTGCATGAGTAATGTGTTGATGCTATGATGTTACAAATACCATGATGTCACTGGGCAATAGGAATTTTTAGCTCCATTATAATCCTATGAGACCTCCGTTATATGCAGTTCATCGTTGACTGGAAAGTCTTTATGTGGTGAATAACTGCATATCTAAAAATATCATTATTTTTCACTTACACACTTGATTAGCTGTTTGTCTCACTATTAAATTCTAGATTGAAAATATTTTCCTTCTGCCTTCCAAGGTTGTGTGAAACCACATTGATTCCTAATTCTTTCTTTATGAGACCTGGTTTCCCTCTTTCATCTTTCAGTGTCTTTTCTTAATTCCTATTGTTCTGGAATTTCATAAAAGGTAGACTTGTCATGAGCTTGTTCTTGTTTTTATTTGTTCATTTTGTCAGTTTTACTTGTAATAGTCCTTGTTCCTTGCTTATCTCTTATTATCTGGACTGTCATGTCCTTCTGTTCTAGAAAGTTTTCTTGGACCATGTCTTAGATAATTTCCTCTTCTCCATTTCCTCTGGATCTCCTATCAGATGAATTTCGTTTTTCTTAAATTGATCTTTTAGCCTGGGTGCGGTGGCTCACACCTGTAATCTCAGCACTTTAGGAGGCTGAGGAGGGTGGATCACCTGAGGTCAGGAGTTTGAGACCAGCCTGGCCAACATGGCAAAACCCTGTCTCTACTAAAAACACAAAAACTAGCCAGGTATGGTGGCACATGCCTGTAATCCCAGCTACTCAGGAGGCTGAGGTTGGAGAATCGCTTGAACCCTAGAGGCAGAGGTTTCAGTGAGCTGAGATCACGCCACTGCACTCCAGCCTGGGAGATAGAGTGAGACTCCATCTAAAAAAAAAACAAAAACAAACAAACAAAAAAACTAGATCCTTTAATGTTCTTATCATTTCTCTATGATTTTCCATTTCTTTTCATGATATCTTTACATTTTGGAAGATTTTCTCAATTGTACCTCCCAGCCTTCCTCTAATGTTTGTTTTGCTATGATATGTTAAATTTCCATGAGCCTTTATTGTTATCTGATGTTTTTTTCTGAGAATGAGGTTGTTATTGTATGAATGCAATGTCACCTCTCACCTCTTTGGAGATATCAGCGTTACAGTATTTTTGAAGGTTTCTTCTCCATCCTGCATAATTTCTTACCTGGTTTCTGTTTGTTTTGAACCCTTCTCCCTAATGTCTGATAGACCTTGACTGCCCATGTATGTTTCAGAGTCTTAGGGGCACTGAGAAGAGACCTGCAGGCTCAAAGTACACAGCCAAGACTTGTCAAGCAGCAGCTGCCACACTTAAGTACCTTCAGGTTTCAGTGAGTGGAGCTATTTCCTCCGGGTCAGAATTTCCAGATTGCCTCTTTGTGCGTGGCTGCGGGTATACTGTGAGCAGAGCCAGGGAAAAGAGGAGAAGAATGAAGACCTAAGACCTTCATTTCATACCCATTTTCATCCCTGTACCACACCACCTCATTGTGCCTGAAATGTCCAAGACTAGAACTCCTTCTATCTAATCTGTAAAACTGCAACTTTCTACATGGAGCAGGGGGCAGGGTAGAGCAGTCTGGAGACCCCCAACTCCGGATGAAGTCTATGCTCCTGTGGCTTTTTTGCAGCCCCTAGATTGCCTCCCACTTTCCATGGGACCTGATGCTTTCAAGACCAGGCTCTCCAAAGAGTTTTATGGAATGGAGTCACCTGTTTTCTTCTAGTATCCCCTACTCAACTAATTTTCGAATGCAGTTTTTGCCTCTTTGCTAGGTCAGTTCCTCTCTCCCATCTGTTTTCCATATTCCAGAAATTGGTTTAAATCTCTCACACATTGGTGGCTCCCATCTTGTCTTCTGAGTCTTCCTGGGCTTGTACCTTTTGTGTTTCTATAATGTTATTTTAGAGTGGTCTTGGGTAGGGAGTGGGGAAAAGAGAAAAGATACACATAGATATTTGATCTGCCATGTTTTAACAGGTGTTTTCTTTTTCCTTCTATTTTCGTCCAGTTTCAAAGTTATGCTTTTAGCATGAACTGAGAGCGTTTGCTTTTCTGTGCTGTGGGAGAGTTCATATCACATATTCTCCAGTAGAATGTGTCCAAAAAATGATCTGGGCCTTCTATCTTTCTAAGGATTAGATTTTTGACTGCTTTTTCAATTTTTCTATGGTTATTGGTTTAAGTTTTCTACCTCTTCTCAAACCATTTCAGATTTTGGTATTTGGAGCCCCTGAATCTAAACATATCTTACCTTTTCTTTTATTCTTTCAGTGGTTTGTTCTGTAGCATAAAAATCAGGGACATGGCATCAGTAGTCACAATAGTCAAAAGGTAGAAGCAACCCAAGTGTCCACTGACAGAAGAATGGATAAACAAGGTGTGGTATTTCAGACAAGGGAATATTGTTAGGCCTTAGAAAGAAAGGAAATTCTGACACATGCTACAACATGGCTGAACGTTGAGAGAATAATGCAGAGTGAAGTAAGCCAGCCACAAAAGGACAAATACTGAATGATTCCACTTACATAAGAGAGTAGTTAAATTAATTCATAGAGATAGAAAGTAGAATGATGGTTGTTGCCAGGGGCTAAGTTGAGTTGGAGTGGGAGGTTGTTTAACGGATACAGAGTTTGGGATTTGCAAGATAGAAAGAGTTCTCCGGATGGATGGTGGTGATGATCACATAACAATATAAATGTTCTTAATGCCCCTGAACTGTACACTTAAAAATAATTAAGATGGGCAGGGCATGGTGGCTCATGCCTGTAATCCCAGCACTTTCGGAAGTTGAGGCAGGTGGATCACGAGGTCAGGAGCTTGAGACTAGCTTGGCCAACATGATGAAACTCTGTCTCTACTAAAAATACAAAAATTAGCCAGGCATGGTGGCAGGGGCCTGTAATCCCACTTACTCAGGAAGCTGAGGCAAGAGGATCACTTGAGCCCAGGAGGCAGAGATCGCGGTGGGCAGAGATCGCGCCACTGCACTCCAGCCTGGGCGACACAGCAAGTCTTCGTCTCAAAAAACCACAACAACAACAACAAAAAATTAAGATGGTAAATGTACTTCACAACAAATTAAACTTGTTTAATTTTAAATTTAAGAAAAAATTAGGAAGAATTTATTGGTTTGGACATGTAGTCCATTGATTTATTTTTCACATTTGGTTATTCATTCACTATATTGAAGTTTTTTTTAAAAAATCACCTTATTTTAAATTTGTAAACTTTCTACTTGGTTCTTGTTTTATACCAGCTATTCTTATTTTGTGGCGATTCCCCCCCAGTAGCCCATCACAAGATGTTAATAATCTTAAGTATTTTGTCATTTTCACTATTTCCCTAGAAGATGATTTCCTTCTCCACCTTGTCAAGCTTGGTGGTTTTGTTTCACGTGTTTGTTTTTCTGGAAGGTCTGGTGGGTTTTGCACTTCCCTTTGTATTGGAAATTTCCTCCTTGCCTGTCTGTGGACACAGTTTATTGTCTGTGTGTCTTGCTCCTGGGGAATGGGGAGAGGGGTTTAGTGGGTATGGACAGGTCTCTAACCCCCTTTAGCTGGCATAGTAGGCTCCAGGGGTACCTCCTTCTTTCTGAGACCCAGTTGCCCACCACACTATCTGCAGTCATGGCTTCTTGCTGCATAACAGAAGTTAGGTTTTGGAGAAGGGGCTACCTTACCTGCCTGGCCTTCCAACTAATTATCCTGAAGAAAGCCCCAGGACCCTGCCTGTGCCTGCATTTCTACCTAGACTCTGGGCCCAGGGCTTCCTTGCCCCACCACATCTGCACATCAGCCTTTTTCTGGGGAGCCCTCTGGTTTACATCTTCTCCTCTTCTCGTTTGCCCCCACCTTGGAGGACTCTCCCCCGTCCTTACTGACGAATGGTACACATCTTATTTTTTGGTGCTGTTATGAACTTAGTATTTCAAGTCATTTTTATTTGGGTGTTTAGTCACCCCAACCCTTGTGGTGCCCTTCATTAGCCTTCATAATTACTTCCTGAAAGCTCTCCGAGTAGGGCCAGGTTGCTTCTGAGCTCCACGCCAAGCTGGGAGATCTCATACTTAGGAATAGTGCTGAATAGTTCTCCACATTTGAACCAGACCCATAAAGTCATTCAGAGCTACAAGGGCCTGAGCAGACAAAAAGGATCCTTACAGCGCATGGAAGGTGCTTTCCTCCACAAGCTGCTGGATAAATGAAGCCTGTCATTGCTTGCATACTGTAGCTTCTCAAGCACTTTCCTGGGACTGCAAGACCAACGCGTTCTGCCGCCGTGAGAGGAAACACTGGCAGTTTTGATAGCAGTGCCATAAAGAATCAATGCACAGCCATGGGTACAGGGAGACATAAGGCGTCCTTTTGTTCAGCGACAATTAGTGCATTCCAGGAGAGCCAGTTCTGAACAGGGGGCGGAGGGAGTAGCCACAAAATGGCCTTTGTCCGAACTCCCATAAAAAAATTCCAGCCAGTGGGAGTGAACACAGACATAGTCCAGAAAGTCGATTGTAGATGTCCCGGATTTTGGCTTTTACAGTGAAACTATTCCAGAAATTCATGGACCGCAGTCTACTGAAGGAGGAGGAAAGCAAATACCTCCTCAAGAAAAGGTGCCACTTTCAAAAAAGTTGATTTTTATGGCTGAGGATTTATTGCTTGCTAAGGACTTGGTGGTATCTTGAAAATTGAGTGAGTTTGTTAATAGTGTATAGATGCAGCCAAAGAAAAGCACTTCCCTCTTTATCTCACACTCACGCCTACCCTTAGTTCTCTCATATACACATAGAAATGTGAATTCAGCTAAATAATCTTAAAACTGTGTTACATCTTTGGAATTACAGACATACTTGTAAAACTTGTTCACGAGGTAGGTATTATTATTCCTGTTTTAGAACTTGGAAAATGAAAGATCCAAGAGTTTAAATACCTGGGTGAAAATCAGCCGGCAGAGCTGAAATCCCAACCCCAATCTGTCTACCTGCATTACCTGCCTTCCAGCTCTACCACACAGGAGCCTTGCTGTTAAAAAGAATGATTAGCATAGTGGTGGGACTGGCCGGGTCTGAATCTTGCCTCATTTGCCCAAAAGCTATGAGATAAGCACATCTCGGTACTTTGCTTTTCCCAGCTTTATGATAGACATGATGGTCGTGCCTCCATCATCATTGGAGCATAGAACTCCATTAATGCATTAAATGCAAAAGCATTTAATGATGTAAGATGTGGCAGGCTTAGAGCAAACAGGACCTGGTATTTGGCGAACAGCAAATGGACCTACTTCAGTTGTGTCAAGGGTCGCAGAGGAAAGACCTACCCAGGATCAGTAGAATGAGCTTTAAAAGACTTTTCCAGCTTGGAAGCATTTTCACGGATGCATTCATTTTGGGTCACTTTGGGTGAATTACATACAATCAGGTCAGATGAATGATGTACTTTTACTACTCAGGCATTAATTGGGATCAGATACCATCTTAAGTGCTGACCAGAACGGAGAATCTGAGCAGAGAACGCCCTGGTCTTGCTTTCCTTTCTTCTGAGAGCATAAGATTTGTTTCATAGATTCTAGGGAGAGAGTGTGGTAGGAAGCACCTTGAGTAAAAGTTATAGGATCTAGACCTGAGGCCACTGCAGTCACTAACTGGGGGTCTTAATTTCTTCATCTGTATAAATAGGGAGGGGAAATGAATTCATATTTGAATTTTCTTATAAATCTAGAAATATATAATTCTACAGCTCTGTTTCTTTGCAAAGAATGAAACTTGTTTATCTCAAGGCCAGACTCTAACCAACCACCATATAAATTAGAAAATTCAATCTTTCAACCATCAATGGCAATCTCAAATTGAATTGAAAATACTTTAAGATGTCAGATCAGAACAGTAGGAACAAACCTTTGTAAAATAAAAATAGAGTACAGTAAGACACAGTTGGGTTCTTACGTGGTGAATTCACCTTCTTGCCTAGTACAGAATTTTTTTTGAAGAATTTCACCTCTAATGATTCATTTCCAGTGAACGTGAGCCATCATTTAATTTTTATGAAGTCAGAACTTTTTATTAGTGGAAGGTAGGAGCAGGGTGTGGGTTTAATGCTTACATTAGGAATCACCTCTCTGCTCCATCCCAATCCAACTGAAATGACTCAGAATGTCATCACTGTCACCATCATAAGAGGTGTCATCATTGGTCACTGTGTGGCAGGTGCCTAAAATATCCTTATGTGATTATCCAAAGGAGAGAACTTTTTTTTTTTTCTTGAAACGCAGTTTCACTCTTGTCTCCCAGGCTGGAGTGCAGTGGCACAACCTCAGCTCACTGCAACCTCTGCCTCCTGGGTTCAAGCAATTCTCCTGCCTCAGCCTCCCAAGTAGCTGGGACTACAGGTGCCCACCACCACACCCAGCTAATCTTTTGTATTTTTTTTTTTTTTAGTAGAGACGGGATTTCACCATGTTGGCCAGGCTGGTCTCGAACTCCTGATCTCAGGTGATCTACCCGCCTTGGCCTCCCAAAGTGCTGGGATTACATGCAAAGCCACCACACCTGGCCTGAATCTTGAGGTGACAAATACATTTTAGTGAGCAGACCAACTCACAAATATGGAATCTGCAAACAATGAGGGTCTATTGCAGTTTAAAAACTATAGTCTTTTTTTTTTTACAGTTTTATAGGGGACTGTTTCATTGAGATGAAACAATGATACTTTGGTAGCTGGGGCAATTCTTTTTTTTTTCTTTTTTTAAATTTATTTATTATACTTTAAGTTCTGGGATACATGTGCAGATCATGCAGGTTTGTTACATAGGTATACATATGCCATAGTGGTTTGCTGCTTCCATCCCCCTGTCACCTACATTAGGTATTTCTCCTCATGTTATCACTTCCCAGCCCCCCAAACCCCCGCTATACCACCCCCAAGCCCCCCACCCCCAAACAGGCCCCAGTGTGTGATGTTCCCCTCCCTGTGTCCATGTGCTCTCATTGTTCAACACTCACTTATGAGTGAGAACATGGGGTATTTGGTTTTCTGTTCTTGTGTCAGTTTGCTGAGAATGATGGTTTCCAGTTTCATCCATGTCCCTGCAAAGGACATGAACTCATCCTTTTATATGGCTGCATAGTATTCCATGGTGTATATGTGCCACATAAACTCTGGTCTTATATGAAGAACCAGAGTAACATACAAGTTAAGAGCAAGAGTTTTAGAGGGAGACTACCTGTGCTCAAATCCTAGCTTGACCACATACTAAGTGGGCAAATTCTCCTTCATGTATTGGCTTTATCTCCTATGAAACTGGACTATAAAAGCACTCACTACGTAGGGTTGGCATGAGGAGAGTTAAAATACATAAAGTTCTCAGAACTGTGCCTAGCATGTAATAAATGCTCATACATATTAGCTGGTTTTCCTCACCTCCCTCCCCTGCCCTGCCTTCCTGGAGGGAGAGAGAGAAAGGCAAATAATCCCAAACTGAGAAGACCCCATTCAGGGTTCTCATACTTGAAAAAGCAGAAGCAATTCCCCCATTTTCCATCTAACAAAGAAATCAAATAATGCATTAGAATATTCAGTTGGATAATAAAGATGTATACTTGTGAGTTTCTAGAAGTTTCTGAGACTATTCCCCATTCACTTCTGTAATAACTTATTTCCACTGGACTTCCATATATCATTTGCTTTTTATGAAGCTTGATACTCTGCTCACCGGAAGAGTAGGAAATGGGAATGAGGCTGATATTTGCACAATATGTGGCAATACCTTCTTGGCTCAGAGCTCAAAGGTATGATTCGCTGTGCCATACATCGCCGTTTAATCCCTAGGTAAGTCTTCAAGAATGCACCTGCCTTACAGCCTGGACCATGTAGCAGAAGAACCACCATCAGATGACAGCTCATCTGTATCACAATTCCATTTTCTTAGAGAATAAATAAGCTCCTCTTTATAAGATTGAATATGCAAACTGATGTGTATGGCTAGAGAGCAGCTGAGAAACAAGAAATAAGAAAATATACAAATAACGTCGTTAACAGTAATTTCAAGGTTTCATTAGTAAGAATTAATAATATTCACTTTAAGGTTACTGTCATCTAGTAAACAAGATTCTTGAAGCTATCAAAAGAAAGAAGATTTCTGGTTCAAGTTGGTGTTTGGAAAAATAGCAATAATAATGAACATTATTATTATCGCCATCCCTTATTAACATTAGAACTGGCCCTGTCCCTCCTTCTAAGGATGAGTGAGGTGCCCAAAGAAGGATGAGGGCAAGACAGCTTGCAGAAGATGGCACAAGGATTATAAAGGAAGTTGCTTTCAACTCAGGGATGGGAAAAGATAGCTATACAGATTCACGGCTTGCATCTTCATTTGAAATTACAGCATCAGCACATCTAGGAAATAGTAGCACAGGGATAGCAAATGCATACATTCACCATATCAGCTTGCGTTCATTGGTGGTGATCTCTGGAGCCCTGCTGGGAAGGGTCTGCAAACAAGATCAGTGCCCAAACATAATTTGGTAAGTTATTACTCCACCTGGGTGCTGTGATACATGCTTTTTATGCATCAGCTCATTGCTTCCTCACAATGGGCATGATTAAGATTGCCATTTTATTGATGAAGAAACATGCGCAAGATCACACTGATTAACAAAGCTAATTGCTAATAAGTGTCCTGGGATATTTTCAAGGTGTTTCTTTGGTCAGCATCCCCCTGGCTGGGAGGCACTATAGTTGAATATAGTAGCTCGTGGTTATACCACTTGATAATCATGGGACCTTGTCTGTTTAACTTTTCTATGCCTCCACTTCACTTAATAGAGGTAATAATAGTTCCTACTGCAGGGTGGCTGTGACCACAACAGTGTTGAGGAAGTCTTAGCATGGCGTATGGCAATAAGGCCCAATAAAAATGTCAGGTTTTATTATTGCCATTATTGGCTTTCCAGGGTGCACTGAGAGTCACTAATGCTGCATTTCTGGCCCCACCCAAGGAGTTAATATCCAAAGTCCCTTGATGGGAACACACTGCAGACTCATCCAAAAGGGGTGGAGCTGACTCTTGATGGATAAACTTTTATCAGACTAAGTAAAACTGCACCTCAGGCCCAGATCACATGTCTTTATGGAAAATCATCAGACTATCCCAAACAGT
Source organism: Cacajao melanocephalus (assembly GCA_963573385.1). Lineage (NCBI taxonomy): Eukaryota > Metazoa > Chordata > Mammalia > Primates > Pitheciidae > Cacajao > Cacajao melanocephalus. The sequence goes on from CAUYLG010073456.1 coordinate 84,989, forward strand.
GCAAAACTCCTTTACTGAATACCTTAGGATTTACACCAGATGTATCATTGGAATATATGTTATTTCATTTGATATATTCCATCTTTTCCTGTGAATTGATCACTTCCGCCATCTTGGGGCTCCAGTAACCTGCCCGCAGCTGTCTTAAGCACCTGTCAGATTTTCCTGACCCAGTGAGGTTGGCATCATTATTACCACTTCTAATGTTCTGAGAGCTTCCGTAAACTTGCCAAAGTCCACAGAGCTAGCAAGCGGCAGAACCAGGCTTCATCCCAGGCACCAAAGCCTGTTCCCTAAACCAGATGGTAGACTTCTAGCATAGCATTTGCAGCGGCTACATTGTGTATCTGCTGTATCCACTGTGACGGAACCATCATTTTATTTCACCAATGCCCCATTATTGTGCATTTAGAATGTTACCAGTTTTCCCACTATTATACCTGTGACACCAGGTACCCTTATATACTCTTTGGTTATTTCTTAAAACAGTGTTCCTAGAAGGGGAATTGCTGGATTAAAAGGCTTGCTGAATTTTTTACAAATAAATAGTAGTAGATCGGCCTCCAAAAATAATGTACCATTTAAAACCCCCACTAATGATAAATGAGTGTTCATTTCTCTTTTCTTTATTATGTATTCCTTTAATCAACAAGATATTTAAGCACCTCTTAAGCAAGGCACTGATTAAGTATAGTGCATTTATATTCACTGATTTTTTATTATGATAATAGGTGAAAATTATATATTTGTTTAGTGGTCCTCCAATAATCCAAGAAAAAGGCAACTAAGAAAATTCTACAAAAGAGGAAATAGACATGCAGTGAGTTTCAGATTGTGCAGCTGGTGAGGACAGAGCCAGGATTAAAGCCATCTGGCTCCAAACGCAGTGGTCTCGCCCTTCTGCCGCCCTGCCAACCCCTGGCATCAAGAGTATCCAAGGGTTTTTGTGCAATTTCCTGTCCCTTCCCCACAAGCTGCATATTTTGAGCAAAGTCATTAAAGGGAAACAAGGGGAAGAGCTGACCGAAGAGAAAGTTGAAATGGGGTGATACTTTGCAAGCTTCCAGGCTAACTTGAATGTCATGGATATCCTGATTCTGTCTGCCTGAGGAATCCCAGCAGCCAATAGATGCTAAGGCGATGTGGCTCTACCGTCCCGTGGCAAATGATATTGAAACTGGATCAGACTCTTGAAATCATCTGCATAAAACCCTTTATTTTTAAAATGTCGACACAGAAGCCCAGAGGGAATGGCTGCCTGGCACCCTGTCCGGTGTTGAGCGATAGCGGCAGAGGGATTAGAACCTGGGGCTTCTTAAGCTTCAGACCTGCTCTCCTCCCATACATTTTTTCCTGAACAAGACCAAATGGCGCTTGACCCTTTCCACTAATATCCAGCCCTCTTCTCATCTTGGCAGTCCCAGTACCAGAAGGAAAGGCGAGGTCCTTGTCAAGAATCTGGGATTTTTATCTCTATTTCTTACCCTTCACAATCCTGCTCATAAAACGTAAAATTCCTCTATTAAAAAAAAACAATACCAATAATCCCAGCACTTTGGGAGGCCAAGACAGGAAGATCACTTGTGCCCAGAGATTTGAGAGCAGCCTGAGCAGCATAGTTAAATTCAAATAATTAAATTCAAATTTTGAATTTAAATTTTCATAATTAAATTCAAATAATAACAGCAATTACTAAATGATTAAATAGCAAAAAAAAAAAAAGATATCTGATTTTAAATAAAATTAGCAAATGTTTAGAAAATACTTGGCCGGGCACGGTGGCTCATGCCTGTAATCCAGCACTTTGGGATGCCAAGGCAGGCAGATTACCTGAGGTCAGGAGTTTGAGAACAGCCTGGCCAACATGGTGAAACCCTGTCTCTACTAAAAATACCAAAAATTAGCTGGGCGTAGTGGCAGGCATCTGTAATCCAAGCTACTCAGGAGGCTGAGACAGGAGAATCACTTGAACCCTCGAGGCAGAGGTTGCAGTGAGCCGAGATCATGCCATTGCACTCCAGCCTGGGTGACAAGAGTGAAACTCCATCTCAAATTTTTTAAAAAAGAAAATACCTATCAATCTTTGGCTTCTCCTGCCTCTTTTCCATGTTGTTCCAGAAGGAAATGCTTCCCAATATTTGCTTTACTAGTGAAACAATTGAAGCTCCCTAGTCTTAATTCCAGTCAAATGGATAGAATAGTTTTGTTTTCTCCCAATAAATAAAATGAAACCCAGTTCTCATAAGGAAAAGATGTTTTCTTAAAGCATAGCTTGCCTGGCCACAGACTAGGAGAAAATATGTGCAATACATATATCCCACAAACGATTTGTATCTCCTTATATAAAGTACTCTTATAACTTAATAAGAAGAAAACTCAATAAAAGTGGACAAACTATTTGGACAAACATTTGGCCAAAGAAGATATACAGATAGCAAATAAACACATGAGAAGATGTTCAGCATCATTAAACCATTATGGAAAAGCAAATTAAAACTATGATGAGCCATCACTACACATCCACTAGAATATCTATGGTTAAAGAGACTAGTAGACCAAGTATTGGCAAAAATGTAGAGAGACTGGAACTCACGAACATTGCAAATAGAATGTCAAATGGTACAACCACTCTGAAAAACAGTTTGGCGGTTTCTCAGAAATGAAATATATGTTCAGAAGATAAAAAGACAAATTAGAGACTGGGAGAAAGTATTTGCAAACCACATACCTGACAAGACTACCATCTAAAATATATAAAGAACTCCCCAAATTAACAAAACAAACACTTTTATTAGAAAGTGGGCAAAAGACATGAACAGGCATTTCACTGAAGAGGATGGACAGAAGGCACATAGCACATGAAAAGACGTTCAAAACCGTAAGACATTAGGTAAATGTGAATTAAAACCAAAATAGGATCTCACCACACGCCTATCAGAAGAGCTAAAATAAAAAATAATGACAACACCAAAAGCTGGCAAGTATGTGGAGAAACTGGTTCACTCACACATTGCTGGTGAGATGTAAAATGGTACAGCCATTATGGGAAAGAATGAGGCAGCTGTTTTGTTGTTTGTTTTTTAATAAAACTAAACATACAACTACCAGAGAACCCAGCGACTGAGCTCTTGGATATTTAGCCCAGAAAGATGAAAACTTACTTTCACGAAAATCTGTACACAAATGTTCATAACAGCTTAATTTATAACAGACAAAAACTAACAAGCAAAGTCCCTCAACTGGTGAATGGTTAAACTACACAGCTTGCCTGTGCAGACTGAGATAAAGGCACAACTGAGATGAACCTTAAGGGAATTATTCTGAATGAAGAAAAGTCAATCCCAAAGGGTCACACACTGTATGATTCCAATGACATAGCATTCTTGGAGTAACAAAAATATAGAGATGGGAACAAGTTAGTGGGTTCCAGGGCCAAGGACAGGGCTGGAGCAGGCAGAAGGGAGGTGAGTGTGGATCTCATAGGTGCACACATGATCCCTGTGGGGCTGGAACGATTTTGAATCTTGGCTGAGGAGGTGGACACATAAACATACACGTGTGATAAAGTTGCGCAGAACTAAGTACAAACATACAAAAATGAGTACAAACAAACTGGGGAGATCCCAAAAGAGCAGTGGATTATATCAACATCAGTATCTTGGTTGTAACATTGTACTATATAACTTTGTAAAATGTCACCATTGGGGGGAAATGAGTAAGATTTTTTTTTACAATTGCACGTAAATCTATAATTTTCAAAAAATTAAAAGATTAACATAAAAACATTAAACACACACTTAACCATATGGGCAACTCATTTATTTTTAGGTATTTATCCCAGAGCAATGAAAGCATGTGTCTATATGACAATCCCAGAGCAATGAAAACATGTGAACCCTGAGCCAAAAAGTTTATTACAATGCTATTTCTTTTCTTTTCTTTTCTTTTCTTTTCTCTTTTCTTTTCTTTTCTTTTCTTTTCTCTTTTCTTTTCTTTTCTTTTCTTTTGAGATGGAGTCTTGCTCTGTCATCCAGGCTGGAGTACAGTGGTGTGATCTCAGCTCACTGCCACCTCCACCTCCCAGGTTCAAGCAATTCTCCTGCCTTAGCCTCCCTAGTAGCTTGGACTACAGGTGCGTGCCACCATGCCCAGCTAATTTTTGTATTTTTAGTAGAGGTAGTGCTTCACCATGTTAGCCAGGATGGTCTCGATCTCCTGACCTTGTGATCCCCCAGCCTCGGCCTCCCAAAGTGCCGGGGTTACAAGTATGAGCCACTGCGCCCAGGCCAGTGTTATTTCTAATAGCCAAAAACTGAAAACAATCCAAATGTCTCTCAATAGGTGAGTAGGTAAACAAATTGTGCCATATCCATACAATGGAATCCTACTCAGCCATAAAAAAGAACAAACTATTGCTACATACAACAACACAGATGAATCTTAAAATTATTATGCTTTAGTAAAAGAGAATACGTACTGTTCTCCATGATTCTCTTTGTGTAAAATCCTAGATAATGAAAACTAATGTGTAGTGGCAAAAAGCAGATCAATAACTCCCTGGGGAAAGGATTGGGGCAGGAAAGAGTGGGAGGGAGGGATGACAAAATGGGGCAAGGACATTTTGGAGTATAATAAATATGTTCATTATCGTGACTGTTTCACAGATACATATATGTATGTATAGTAAAAAAAAACTTAACAAATTGTTTATTATGTATCAATTATGCCTCCATAAAACTGTTAAATAAACAATAATAACAACAGCTTGCCTTGAAGTTTCTTATCTCACCCATATACCTGGCACTATTCGGTTATTTCCAGTGTCTCTTGCCCCAGCTTTTGGGGATTAGGTTTCTTACAATGGCATGTGCTTCTTGACTTGCTGAATTGTTACTGCATGGATTTCCTTCATGTTTCTATATCTTCCTATCAGATCCTCTTAGGAGTCTGGACCAAAAGTACTGGAAATAATAATAATATCATCCCAATAGACTCAAGGCCAGGAGAGCAGAAGCTACTGTCATCTGTCATGGAGAAGGAAACTCGAGTTCAGAGCAATTGGATAATCCGCATAAGACACAAGTCCAGGGCTGAAGCGTCCTGGTTCAACGCCCTTTCTAGCACCCCTCATGGAACAGGGGAGAATCCTTTTCCTTCTGTCCCCATACTTCAGCCAGGAGGAAGGTGAGGGAATTATTGAAACCTTCATGAGATGATTCCCAAGAGAGAAGGGGTTGATAATCTAATTGATGCGTCTGGGTCTGAGAAATTCATTGGGTCAAATATGACAAGGGGATGGGTAGAGTCACTGAATGAAATGCGGAGGATAACCACACATGGGCTTTCAGTTCTCTTCCTCCAAGGCTAGGTGATTACATCTTGTCCCATCTACTCTGGACAGACCATCCCAGATCTGGGGAGCAGGAATCAATGAGGTCTCCTGGACCAAAGCTACATTCAACTGTTCAGTTTTACTAGGGAGCTCTGCCTTGGGAGTGCAGAGGATTTGGTATGTTCTTATGTGTTTCTCACTCTGTCTTGGTGGGGAGAAGCGGTGTGTATCAGAATTCAGGCATTCAAAACCAGCTTGAAAATCCCTAACTGCACATCTCCATGGCTGTGCCACGGCCCACGGCCCCCAAAAGCCCAAGCCTTGTCTGTGGCTCTGGCGCTCCTTCCCTTTTGGGAGAGATACACACTCTTAATTAAGGTTAACTTTATGACCCAGATGGATCTCTCAAAGCTTCTCAAATGGGGTTAGTGTGACAAAAGCTGCTAGTTGACTTACATTAACCCTTCCCTCCTTGGTAACAGAACTCCAACTGGGTACATTGCTAACTTTAAAAAAAAATAGACTCCTTCCAGGCTCCCCTGTAGCTAAGGATGGCCCATGGCCATGAGATCAGGTTCTGGTCGCTGAGACATGAGAGGGAGTGCTGTGTGGGGCTTACCGAGGGAAGGCTCATGAGAGAGCTGCCTGAGATTAGAATGGCTTGTCTTTCCTCCTTTCTGTCACCTGGAATGTGGAGGTCTTGACTGAAGTTCTGTTAGTCATCTAGGACTAGATAATGAGGGAGCCATGTGCTGAAGATGGTGTAGCAGAAGGTAAGAGCCTGGCACCCTGATGCCCATAAGCCCTCCAGCCTGAATCACCCACTTCTGGACGTGTATGTGCAAGAGAAATAAACTTCTATCTTGTGAAAGTCACTGCTATTTCTTGGGTTACTGTTGTATGCACCTAATCCTAATCTTAAACTAGTGAGCCTTCTCTCTTTTGTCCCATAGCACTTTGGTGACTCACTGAGTTCTGCTGGATTATCTTTTTACACGTATTTACATTTCTCATCTAGACTATGAATTTGGTAAGAGAGGGGACCAAATATCAGTCATCTACAGGTGCCTGGTACCTTCCGGCCTTGCACACAGCAGATACCTTTTGAATATGTTTGAATATTTGAAGGAGAGAGGGTCCAAGATAAAATTCAAAAGCTGTCTGGAGTTGGAATGTCCTATAAACTTTGCCCCTGGGGTAACTCTTGCTTCTCTATAGATAATTCATGAAAACTGGCCCCAGGGCTTTCCTTGCTGGCAAACTCAACTAGCGGGACCCAGAAATACGGGTGTAAAAAAGCCATTGTTGGCTCCCCTCCCACCCTTCCAGGACCTTCCCCCTCACTCGCAGATGACAAAGCCACAGCTTTGTTTAGGCAAAGTGCAGCGTTACATTTCTGACCTCTCAGTCCCTAACCAAAACTCTAGAAATTGAGAAAAAAAAGGTCTCCATTCTCCCATTCTTCCTTCCATATCCAAGTCAACATTTATTTAAAATACCAAAACACTATTTTGGTACAGTTTTCTCCCTCTCAGATTTCTACCCAGGTATCGAACCTTCCATCTACTCCTCTGTCAGCCGCACATTCAATTTTTCCACCTCTTTATTTACTACTCTCCTTTTTTCTGTAAATGAATTCATTTATTAAAAATATTTGGCTGAGCGAGGTGGCTCATGCCTGTAATCCCAGCACTTTGGGAAGCCGAGGCGGGCGGATCACGAGGTCAAGAGATCGAGACCATTCTGGCCAACATGGTGAAACCCCGTCTCTACTAAAAATACAAAAATTAGCTGGGCGTGGTGGCGTGCATCTGTAGTCCCAGCTACTTGGGAGGCTGAGGCAGGAAAATTGCTTGAACCTGGGAGGCGGACGTTGCAGTGAGCCGAGATCGCACCACTGCACTCCAGCCGGGTGCCGGGCAACAGACCAAGACTCTGTCTCAACAAAAAAAAAAAAATATATATATATATATATATAGGAGGCGCCCAATTAATGTTTCACATTGTACAAGGTGCTTGGAATATGAAGACAAAAAATAAGATTCCAAGTTGGGTTTCTCCACTAGATGTAAACAAACAAAACACAATTTGGACAGTAGCTATATTACCCTACCTGGTGCTCAGTGCCAGACACAGTGGTGGCCTTGAGGAAGAACCCTCTAAGCTTTTCCCAGACATTTGGGAGAGGCTTCATGGAGACAATGCATATCAGGCTGAATCTAGGAGGACAAGTAGGACTTCACCAGGATAAAAGGCGAAGGGAAAGGATTTTGCGCAAATGTGAGTCAAACGAGAAATACCATGTAGGGTCTGATCTCATGCTGAATAAGGCAGATTGTGGCAAGAAGAGGGATAGTCAGAGGTTCAGCTGGATTGACAGACAAAGTTCAGGCCAAGCAGGGCCCAGGAAGCTTTATGTCCCAGTCTGCACCTGCACCTGTAGGCAGTAGAGAGACATGGAAACAATTTGTGCAGTGGAGAACTGAAGTCCTCGCCATTACGTCCCACTTTAAAGCAATCTTTCTGGCAAGAACATAGAGGATACACAGAGGTGAGGCCAGGAGCAGGCAGCACCCACGATGCTCTCAGTGAGAGGTGGGGGATGGGTCAGGATTGGAGAGGGATGGATCTGAGAGCTATTGAGGCCTCGGAAACAGCAGGACTTAGCGTCCATTGAACGTGGGTGGTAGTTTGACTTTGTGAGACAGTGCCTGGTTGGAAAATGCAAGATAGAAAACACCCCATTGTTTCTACTTTGCTTTCATATTATCCTACCTGAGAGAAGAGGTTACAGATAGAGAGATCTACATGGGCTCAGCCAAGTCTCAGCAGAGGCTGAGCAACGGGAGATGCCAGCACTTCATTTATGCCACCCAGCCCTCCCCCTCCCTCTCCTGACTTCAGGCTAATCCATACCTGTCTCCACCTTCCTAAGACCCGACTTGTTGCCCAGGCCATCCTAATCTCTAATTTTGAGAACCTTTCATTTTTAGATGATGGACACCTGGTGGACAACGTGCTGTCTCCATGATGTGAGCACCCATGAAACAACAGACTGGGCACTTGCTTCTTTACTGGCAGATGGTCAAACGCACAGTGGTCGGTACCTATGAATCCCAGGAGAGGCCCTAGCTGGCCTGAATGCCAGTGCCTGAGAAGAGAGACTAGAAATATATCACTCTAGAGGGCTGGGGGAGCACCCAGAAGTGGCATACCATTGTTACACAGAGTCCAACAGCGTGCTGGGCACAAACACGCGCCTTGCAGATGACCACTGGCCTTGGGGCTTGGGCAACTAAGAGAGTTACCCGGGCCAGACCCATGCTCCAGTCAGCACAGTTCCATCCTGGCACTGAGAAGGACTTCCTATTTGTATCTGCCTGGGGAAGAAGAGAATTCAGCGGTAAGTTGACACGGTTTGGATGTTTGTCCCCTCCAGATCTCATGGTGATATATGATTTCCATGTTGGAGGTGGAGCCTGATGAAAGGTGACTGGATCATTGGGGCAGATCCCTCATGAATGGCTTGACACCATTGACTTATCATCCCCTTGGTGATAAGTGAGTTCTCATCCAGTCAGTTCATGCAAGAGCTGGTTGTTTAAAAGAGGCTGGGACAACCCCCGCCTCGCTGCCATTCTCACCATGTAATATATCGACTCCCTCATGCCTTCCACTGTGATCATAAGCTTCCTGAGGCCCCACCAGAAGCCGATCAGGTGCTGGCACTGCACTTCCTGTACTGCCTGAAGGAGCGAGAGCCAGTCAAACTGTGTTTCTTTATAAATTACACAGCCTCAGGGTTTTTGTTTTTTGGTTTTTGTTTTTGAGGCAGAGTCTTGCTCTGTCGCCAGGCTGGAGTGCAGTGGCACAACTTGGCTCACTGCAACCTCTGCCTCCTGGGTTCAAGAGATTCTTCCGCCTCAGCCTCCCGAGTAGCTGGGACCACAGGCACGCACCGCCACACCCGGCTAATTTTTGTATTTTTAGTAGAGACGGGGTTTCGCCATGTTGGCCAGGATGGTCTCGATCTCTTAACCTCGTGATCTGCCCACCTCGGCCTCCCAAAGTGTTGGGATTACAGGCGTGAGCCACCACAACAAAACAGTTGTGTGCCAGCTGTTTTGTTTTTTGTTTTTTTGAGACAAAGTCTCACTCTGTCACCCAGGCTGGAGTACAGTGATGTGATCTCATCTCACTGCAACCTCTGCATCCCGGGTTCAAGCGATTCTTCTGCCTCAGTCCCCTCCCCGCTGGGACTACAGGCACGTGCCACCACATCTGGCTAATTTTTTGTATTTTTAGTAGAGACGGGGTTTCACCGTGTTGGCCAGGATAGTCTTGATCTCCTGACCTCATGATCTGCCCGCCATAGTCTCTCAAAGTGCTGGCATTACCAGACACCGTGAGTCCCTGCACCCGGCCCCTCCTCAGGTTTTTTTTTTTTTTATAGTAACACAATAACAGTTTAACACACAAGTTGAGTCTCTCTTAGGCAGAAAATAAGAAAAATACATTTTCATATGAAGGCAAGTAAGTTGGACATTCACATCCTGCTTGATGGAGATACAGTGAGGGGTCCAGGTATGAAGTGTCTTAGGCTCCTTCTGACTCTTCTGTTCATTCATTTATGGAAAGTTCCAGTTGAAGCCTAACCATGAAGGAGCCTGACCAGGAACCATTTGGCAGACTGAACTGATTACCCAGAGCCAAGCTGAATACGGGTGTCCTGGCTGCTGCAGCTAAAACATTGTTGTCCATCCCAGAAAACTGTCAAGGCAACTGCCAAGGACATCTCCCAGCTGCGGTGTCCTCAAGCTCCAGTGAAAAAGGGTGGGTTAACTCTTTGATGCTGGCTCCTTTAGGCTTGCTTGTGGGCACTCCATTGGATTCAGGACTGGGCATGATGCTTTTTGTCCTTTGACCACAAGGTAGTAAGATGTGTTCACAGCATCCTAGAGAGTTAGGGCCAGAGTTGACTTCATCATGATGTGGCTGGGGCCTGTATTTTATAGAGGAGAAAGCTACACACAGGGAAGAGATGTGACTCATTCTATGAGCTAAGAACTGTGCTCTGGCCAAGGAATGCTGGCGTAGCCAAAGATGGGTGGCCCAAACATCGTCTAGAAAGTGTCTGCACTGTGGAAGAAGGCAGGGAGGGGATGCATCTGACAACTTCAACAAAACCCATCACTGGTTTGGCCCTTAATGGAGTAATATGCCTTCCAGTGAATGTAAGGCAACCTCTAAGCCTAATTTGTTCATTGCTCTGAGTACTTGTTCACAAAACAGTCTTGACTACTAGATCCCAAGGTGCCTTGATCGTAGAACACAAGTTCCTTGGAAAGCCCTAGAGATATGAAGCCCTAGAGATAGATATCCTACTATAAATTCATATTCATTGGCACATCAGGCCCTTATGAGTTTGGTAAACGTGAATCACTTTTCCCAGAGTGAGATGATCCCTGTGTCCATCCTTCTGCAAGGATGACCCCACAGGCTCTGCCCGGAGGAGCCAATGAGAGCTTCTCACTCAACTACCTCTCAACGACAACAAGCAGCAGATAGCTTCTCTCATCTTGTAGATGTTAGGTGATTTTAGTTAGTGTTGTCTCAGAAAACTAGTGAGTGAGTATTTATGCCTCATGCACCATCAACCATGAACACTGGCCATATATAAGGAGGCAGATTATAGAATCCCATTCTTTACCCAGTAGCTGGTTAGTCTTCAGATGCCCCCAATGCTCCATTCTTTACTCCTCCTTCTGAGTGACCCTGCTCCTCTCTTCTTTCTGCACTCCATGTTCCAATATGTTTTCTTATTCTTCCTTTCCTAATAAAATGTCTGTCAGAAAGAATTATCTGAAAAACGCCTTGGGGGCAATATCTGAGGCTCTGACCTCTCCTCTCCATCCCCTCTGCCCCTGGTTTTATTCAGTCCCACCCCTGCATTAGAACAGCCCTTCAACGGGTTTCACTGCCTTCACTGCTACCCACTTCAGCTCTGTTCTCATCAGGACACGTCCTTACCTAGATATATTCTGTGGCTCCTCACCGCACACGGAACGGAATCTAGACTCCTTCATTCATCGTGCAGAGTCTTGCACAACCTGAACTCAGTGGTTCTTTCTAGTCTCATCTCCTTCTCCTTCTCCTTCACTGGCCTTACCTCTGGCCAGCACATCCCTCAGTGTTCTTCCAGTTCTTCCTTTTACGGCCTTCAACTTCCTGGCTTCATGCTCACTCTGCTTGGAATATTTTTTCTCCAACCCTCACTTCCATGTATCTAAATCTTACCTATATGTATGAGTTAGGATTCATTAGAAACAACAGAGACCAGATATAACAGGTTTAACGACGATCAGAGTTTGTTTCCCCTCATATAGACATCGGGAGACACAGGCTCCTTCTGGTCTATTGCCCCATCATCCTTAGAATGGTCCAGGTTGGAGCCTAGAGTTCCCATTCACCACATCTGTTATTTCATGAATCAGGGTGCAAAAAAAGAAAAAAAGAGAAAGAGAGAGAGAGGAAAAGGGTGTGTGCCAGCTGTCCTTTAGGGATAGTTCCTGGAAACTGCCACTTCTAACATTTCAGCTTAAATCTTTTGGAACTTAATCATGTGATCACATCTAGCTACCAGGAAGGCTAGGAAAGGACTTGATTCTGGCTGACTATATTCCCAGTTAAGAATGAGCTGCTCCACCATGGTAGATAGAGAGAACTGAAATTGGCGGGCAGCTACCCCTGTCTGCTGCACCATTGTTCAGGGCCACCGATTCTGCCCAATTCTGTTTCTGCCCCACCTCCTCCACAAGCCTTCTTTCCATCTCCTGAACTTTTAAAGAAGTTTATCTCATCTTTCCTCGTAGTACATGACACTTCCTACCCTCTGATGGCCACCTGTGTTCTTTTATTGTGTCCCCTGCTGACCCATGGTCACCTGCAGGGCAGGATTCTGTGCTGAACTCATTTGAATATCTCCTGTCCTTACCACCAGCGGCTACAGAGGGGACAATATTTACCACAGTGGTCCACAGTCCCTGGCTCTTGGAAAATCTTCTCATTCTGATCCACTGTGGATGAGCATCCTTAAGAGCATGGATCCATTTTTACTTTCAGATCCTCTTTTCTTCTTGAATCCAGATACATGTTCACATGTTGCACCGTGAATGAATCTGAGTGACACCCACACAGACTTACCCCTCCCTTCCATCAATTGGAAAGAGCTTTATAGCACACCTGGGTCCTCATGCCTTAGGATGGGCTCCCTCCCGGGATCCCCTTCAGGCTCTCATGAAAATACTCTTGCCAAGGTTCACCCCATTCCTCTTTCACGGACATGTCTGGATCCCATCTTAGGCTTGTAAGTGGTTACATTGTCATAAGCTGTTGCATAAATAATCATAGACTGTTATATAAACAGTACCCGAAGCCTTTGGTGCTGTGCATATAGAGTGTGATAAACATTTGATAGATGGATAATTAATGTCCCAAATCTGCCAGTTCTCTGAATCATTTGGTCAGGCTTAATGCAGACCAGTTTTCGAAATGCAAGTAGATGACAGTGGTATCTCAGTCGAATGTACAGATGATGACAATGAGGGAATGTATGATAGGTAACGCAACAGAAACCTTGTCATACAAGTGGAAAGTACAGGTAACTGATGGTGTGCAGGCAGAGAAGTCTGTTCTGTCTTCAGACAAAAATGGTTTTCAGAGTCTTGTTTCCTGAAAGATGTTGAGTGCTTCCTGGACATTACATCTTAGCCCCACCATAACTTGAGGGTACAAGCTCCATTTTACAGATGAGAAAACTGGCACACAGAGAACATAACAACTAGTTTGCCCTGTGCCACCTAAATCTAGATTTTTTTTTTTTTGAGATTGAGTTTCACTCCTTTTGCCCAGGCTGGAGTGCAGGGGTGAGGTCTCGGCTCACTGCAACCTCTGCCTCACGGGTTGAAGTGATTCTCCTGCCTCAGCCTCCTGAGTAGCGGAGATTACAGGCACACACCACCACGCTCCGTTAATTTTGTATTTTTAGCAGAGACGAAGTTTCACCATGTTGGCTGGGCTGTAAATCTAGATTTTAATTTGAGCTCAGATCTGTCTCATCTGAGTTCAAATTATCATTATCCAAGCTGATCCGATGGGGCTTCTGCTACTGCATGGCCGTTTGGATACTTGATGAGCCTCTGGAATGTGCAGGGGTCAGTGGGCGATACCATTGACCTATACATCAAGGGCGTACAGAGTAACCCATACAGAGAGGCCGCTGGGGTTCGGCAGTGTGAGAGGCCCAGGAGGGAAATGATCCCTTCACTGAGGGCTGAACATCAAGGGCAGGTTTGAGCAGAAACCTCCTTACCAGATGTCAGGAGACCATGGAGAGGGTTGCATTTCACAAGGTTGGTGTCTGTCTCCCTACTGACTCCAGGACTGGAACCAGAACAAAGGTTTTTCGGCCAAGAGAAGAGCAGGTCGCTCATGAAGAACGCGGGTGAGAGCACAGACTTAAAAAGTCATGACAGTGTGAATGTGCTTATAGCTTTTTGAAATGTACCCTTAAAAAATGATTAGGTGAATTTTATAGTAAATGATATGTTGTGTGTGTTTTACCACAATTTAAAAAAAAAAGGAGAGGAAAAATGAGAAATTCACACCTAGACCAAGCAATTGGCCCAGTGAGACTTCCACTGTTATCAGAGGGAAGACTATTTGGTTTCATCCTTTAGCCTCTAGGCAAAACGAAGCAACTCTGATACAAGACTGGACATGTCTTGGAATTGGAATAAAGAAGGATGAAAAAAATCAGTCAATAGCATCCTCTGCCCACCCACTGAGCTCACGCAATCAGCTCTGTGATGCAGGCCCCCCTGAGTCCAACTTCCCTAGTAAGTCAAAGGTTGGTCCAGCAGGGATTTAGCTGTGATTATTAAAAACAACAACTGGGGCCAAGCACAGTGGCTTATGCCTATGATCCCAGCACTTTGGGAGACCGAGATGGGTGGATCACCTGAGGTCAGGAGTTCAAGACCAGCCTGGCAATATGCTGAAACCCCAATTCTACTAAAAATACAAAATCTGGGCATGGTGGCAAGAGTCTGTAATCTCAGCTTCCTCAGGAGGCTGAGGCTAGAGAAACGCTTGAACCGGGGAGGCAGACGTTTGCAGTTAGCCAAGATCGTGCCACTGCACTCCAGCCTGGGAGACAGAGCGAGACTCCATCTCAAGAAAAACGAAACAAAACTGGATTTCTTATGCACTTACTACCCTCCAAAAGGTGCTCTGGTAAACCTGGTGCTAACTCAGGCGGAGGGACTCAGGGTTAGCATCAGGGAGGAGACAGTCGGGCCTGAAGGAAGGGTGGGACAGGTTAGGGCAGAGAGGGCCTGGGGGAGGCTGCAGACCTGATAATTGAGGGGGTGATGCCCTGCCTTTCTGGACAGGCTATGCCCCTCTGAATGAAAGGGAACAGCACATTCAGTGCTCTGCGGTTGGCTGAAGATTGAAAACAGATCAAGAAGTCTCTGAAGACCACATGTATTATCTGTTTAAATTCAGGTTCATTTTTTGGCTAGGATTCCTTCAATAATTCAAAGAACTGCGACTTTGCTTTCATAAGTCTAGTGTTCTGGCCTGCCAAAAACATTTGCATTTAGGAAGACAGTGGCAGTGTCCTTGGAGAGCAAATGAGCAGAGTTACAGGAATGGGCAAGTGCTTGCTGTGACCAGGCGAAGGGTTTGCCAGTGAGTTTGCTGTCGCCACCACCCCGCCCCTGTCCTAGCCCTCACTGCCGTACCCCTTGGTTATAGTCAAAGGCTTTTCCCTGAGATCCCTGCCGCCAGCTTCTCCAGACCCCAGCCTACACACTCAGGTGCAGAAAAGTCTTCCTCAAGGGCTGCTTCCATCATTCTACTTTCTTGCTTCAGAACCCAGCACAGGTCTTCCTTCCCCCATCTGAGCCCCCAGTTTGGCATCATCACTGTCCTCACACCCCAAGTCACCTTCACCTCTCACTTCTATCGCCTCTCACCGTCTCCGTCAGCACCAGCCAAGCCCATCTCATTAACAACTGCTGCAGACAACTGCTCTTTTCTGGCATCTGGGCTTTGTCATGAGTCACTTCCCCCATTATAAAACCTCCTCCCTCTTCATCAATGCAGGGCCACCACCTCCTGCAGGACCCAGCTCACCACCATTGGGAAGTGTTCCAAAACAGCCATTTGAGAATTGGTTCATTGTACCCGGTGTCGCTCAGTCCAGAGACCTTCAGTTTCACCATCTCCAGAGGGAAAAATAACGTCTGGTTTCCTATCAGCACAGGGTCGAGGCAGTGCCCTGGCTGTGGGTGGGGTCTCTAACATTTTCTTAAACAGTTTTTCAAGGCATGTTCCCTCTTTTGACCTCTGCTTCTAAAGGCACACGGTGCTGCCATTCCTGGGCCTTTAGAGGGTTCTGTGGTCTAAATTGGACTGCTTTTTGTCTTTCTTCACTCATGGTTAGCAATGAGTTTTCCACATCTGCTAAATCAGTTGCTATTTGTCCATGAGCTTTATACCTTCCAAAAAGCTGCTATAACTGACTCCACCCTCCTTTTCTGTATCCTCCCGGCTTTCTGCCTTTTTGTTCCTAAACCCCTCTCTGTAATGTTGACAGAGTTCCACCAACATGTGGCCAAGCTGCCCTCTTTAACTGGGAATCCCAAGTGGCCATCTGCTTTTTGCTGTCGTGATCTCTCTCCCCTGAATGTACCTGCCCTCCCCGGCTGTATATAGACTCCTGGTTGCTGTGCCGGCTGCTACAGAGTGCAGCTCTCTAGACACACACAGAGATAGCTTTTAACTGATGCCTCAGGAGCCTCTGTTGACTGTGAGCCGTCCCTGGGTGGTGTGAGTCACTGAGCTTCCTCCAGTGTCTTATTCTGAATACCGGGGCTGGCTGAAGCCCTGGGGACAGAGAGTGGTGTCCCTTCACTCTTTCCCATGTGGCAAGTTATAAAGGGCATTGAGCTACATCCTCTGTCGTGTCACGTGTTTCCCACTGGATCTGACGACCCCTGTTGGGATGTGGAGGTGCAGTGTTAATCAGGCAAACGCAGTCCCCAGCCTGATGTTCTTATTTCCCCCCCGGGGGAAACAGAAGATGCCTGGGGTTAAGATACACAGTAAGAAGAGCCTCATTCCCCTGGGCCTATTCTGACTGAAGACACCCGGATGTCGGATCTATTTCTGAACATTGGGGAGAATTGCCAAGGTCCAGCCCTGTGCTGGGCTCCTGCACTTCCCTATGCACACATTGTGCATACACTGTGCTCTATCCTGCCAGGTGCCCCAGAGACAGGTAAGGAAGAACTGACTGAGGTTGGGGGGGTTATTCCTTCCTTCCTACCTATGCTGTTGGAATTATTTATATTGGTGGAGACTTTGGGCCTTGATTCAAATAACCAGAACTGGCCAGGCTTGGTGGCTCATGCCTGTAATCCCAGCACTTTGGGAGGCTGAGAGGGGTGGATGGGTTGAGCCCAGGAGTTTGAGACCAGCCTGGGCAACATGGCAGAACCTCGTCTCTACTAAACACACAAAAATTATCCAGGTGTGGTGGTATGCACCTGTAATCCCAGCTACTCAAGAGGCTGATGCATGAGAATCACTTGAACCCAGGGGACAGAGGTTGTGGTAAGCCAAGATCACACCACTACACTCTACACTCTAGCCTGGGCAACAGAGTGAGACTTGTTCTCAAAAAATAATAAGAATAATAATAATAAATAAGTAACCAGAACTTCAGACCCCAGATTTAATTAGGTCTATTAAAGAGAGGGCAGCATCCTAAAGGTCGGACCTAAGAAAGCAGAAACCAGGTGACTGTGGTCTCACACTGGAGTGGATGACCAATTTGCTCATTTCTTAAGTATACATTGAGTCCCTTCTCTATGCAAACCCTGTGGTTAGATGCTGAGGATTCAAGAACAGCAAGTGGACTTGGCCCTGTACTATAGGAGATTAACATCTATAGAAGAGGCGATCAGGTAAATAGGTACCCTCTGTGTGGCAAATGTTATGCCAGCGTGCTAAAGAGATGTATAGGGAGACTTCAAATACTTCTTGGGAAAAAATGGAACAAAATGATAAACATTAAAAACGTAATCTTTATTTTTCAACAAAACCTCCATCAAGTTCAACACACTTTTGTAAGTAGTGATACCAGTCATTTAGTCTATCCTTAAAGAAATGAGGGTCTTGGGAATTTAACCATGTCAATGCAGTCTTTTTACATTATTAACTGAAGAAAAAGGGTGCCCTTTACAAATTTTTTTAAATTAGGAAATGAAAAAAAAAAAGGACATAAGAGCCAAATTAGGACTGTAAGCTAGATGCCTAATGATTTCCCATCGAAACCCTCACACGATTTCCCTGTTTGGTGAGAGGAGTGAGCAGCATTGCTATGGTGGAAAGGACTCTCCGGTGAAGCTTTCCCAGGCGTATTTCCTGCTAAAGCTTTGGCTTTCTCAAAACACTCTCATAGTAAGCAGATGTTATTGTTCTTTGGCCCTCCAGAAAGTCAACAAGCAAAATGCCTTCAGCATCCAAAACGTATTGTTGCCATGACCTTTGCCCTTGACCGGTCCTCTTTTGCTTTGACTGGCCCCCTTCCACCTCTTGGTAGCCCTGCTTCTATTGTAATTTGTCTTCAGGATCATGCTAGTAAAGCTGTGTTTCATCTGCTGTTATCATTATTTGAAGAAATGCTTCAGGATCTTGATTCCACTTGTTTAAAATTCCCATTGAAAGCTGTCCCCTTACGGTTTTCAGCTGATCTGGGTACAACAATTTTGGCACCCATCAAATGGAAATTGGCTCCACTTTAATTTTTGAGTCATAATTGTATAAGCTGAACCTTTGCAATACCTATGGTGTTGGCTATCGTTTCTGCTGCTCATCATCAGCCCTCTTCAATTAGGACATAAAAAATATTAGTTTTTTTCTTGAAAATGGATGTGGATTGTCTGCCACTGTGGGCTTCGTCTTCAATATCATCTCATCCCTTCTTCAAACAATTTATCTATTTGTAAACTGCTGATCGCTTTGAGGTATCGTTCCCACAAACTTTTCATTAAAAAAGCAATGATTTAATCATTCTTCCACCCAAATATTGCCATACATTTGATAGTTTGTTTTGTTCATGGGATTTTTTTCTTTTTTTTGGCTTCAATTTTAATAGAATCCATGTTGCTCCGGTGGAGGCTCCTTTCAAACCCATGCCTTACTCTTCTTAGTGCCTCAAACTAGATCCTGTTCACGCACATCATAACAAGTTAGCACAAGTTTCTTTCGGTGCCAAACAAATTCTGAATTCACACATAGTTTTTACATCATACCCACTTTCCATAAACTTTTTGAAGGCCCCTCGCATGTGATCCCAGTCTAGGGATCAAGGCTGACTCCCATGAAAGGTGGTATCTGATGTGAATGATGAGTGAGACTTAGGCAAGCAGAGGAGGCAGGAAGAGCCCAGAGCTGAACCTAGAACCCCAGCATCGTTCCATGTGACCCACTGGAGGGTTGTGGTGGAATGATGGGAGATGAGGGGCTGGGGCCTGCAGAGGCTTAGAAGTCAACAAAGAGTTTGGACCTAGCCCACAGAACACTAGAGAGCCACCACACAGTCCTATAAGAAGACACAGTTTAAACTTTGGAAAATGTCTCTGATAGCTGAGTGCAAAACGAATTACAGGGAGAGGGATCTTGGTTGTGGCAGGAAGACGAGACCCCAGCAGTGGTCCCAGGGTAAGAGGATGGTGGCTTGCACACAGGAGTACCATGGAGCTGGACTCTGACATCTTCAGTGGGGAGAATTTGGTGATGGGATTTGGTGATGGATTCACTAAGGGGGATAAACTTTAGGGAGGAGGCTAGATGGTGGTCATCTTTCTGGTTTGGGCATCTGTGTGTGGTGACATTTACGAAGACAGGGAACCCCAGGAGCAGTTCTGAAGGGTTCGCTCTATCTTCTTTACTTATAAAAAGTCAACAGTGAGAACTGAAGATGCCTCTTCCAGGAAACTGCACTCCACCAACTTGAGGAAGGGGCCAGCAACACCCTGAACTTACCAGCCCTTTCCCAGCACTGCTCGCTTCCAGTGCACTGCCCTGCTCCTCAAATCGTCTCTATAATTGGACTTTGTGTACAACAAGCAGCCAAGAAAACCCAGCTCCTCCAGCTGACTCCCATAGCATCCCAAACCCAGCTATACTTGATGACTTCAGGTGTTACTCTCTGGCCCACGCACTGCCCTGTAGCGACACACGCACATCTCAGGCACCATAGCAGCCTACAAACCCACCACGACCTCTTCACTCCTGAGTCATGGGTGCACACCTCCACCTGGAGCTCAGCCCCCAGCCACCCTATTCTCAGGCCCATCTATGCTCAAAGCCTCCTGGATCCCCAGGCTCCCTGGGATGCCTCTGCTAGCTGAAAGCCAAGCAGTGAATGCTGTGTCAGCCTGAACCTCCTCTCCTGCGTTTCTCTGCTCAGTCACACAGAGACAGGTAAGCAAAAAGACATGACCCATCCTCCCACCATACCAAGATAACCACCTGGCTATCTCAGCCTATAAGATCCAGACTCTCAGAAACAGGAGTGTCCTTTTAAGAGTGCTGAGCTGAACTTAAACCCAGAGAAGAACACGGGGCTGACTCAGATGCAGTCTCTATCAGCCAGATGGGGAACAGGCACTCACCTGACTCACTGCAGTTTAAAGTTAAGTGTGATTGGTACTGCTATGGGCTGAATTGTGTCACCTACCCCAAATTCTCATGTCAAAGCCCGAACTGCCCATACCTTAGAATGGGACTGTATTTGAAGACGGGGTCTTTAAATGGCAATTAAGTTAAAATGAGGTCTTGTGGATGGGCCCTGATCCAATATGACTGGTGTCCCTATAGGAAGAGGCGATTAGGACACAGACACGCACACAGAGGGCAGAGCATGTGGGGACACGGGGAGAAGATGCCGTCTGCAAGCCAAGGAGAGAGGTTTCCAGAAAAATGGTTCAAAAACCTGCTGACACCTCACTCTTGGACTTCTAGCGTTCAGCACTGTGAGAAAATAAATTCCTGTTGTTTAAGCCACCCCGTCCACAGTATTTTGGATGGCAGCTCTGGCAAATTAACACAGGCGCGATTAAGAGAGACAGAAAATGTGCCACAGGAAAGCCAAGGAAAGAGACAGAAATCCCCAGGAGAAGCGAGTCAGCACGGGGGTTACTTGTGTGGGCTCCAGAGTGGACTGAGTGGGTTCCAACCTCCCTGATCTGCCATGTCCCTTGTGAGAGTCCCCCACCTGGCATGGTGATTGGAAGGATTAATAAAATAAAGCAGGGATGGCCAGGATCAGAGAGTGAGCCACCGTGAGGGCAGCTATTTGCAGAGGAAACCTGTGTCACCTAAACTGGGAACCCGAAGGCAGAGGACCCTGCAGGGCTGCTGGTGGTGTCCAGCAGAGGGGACCCCATGAGCCAAGGCTTGTGGTTGGGCTGGGCAAGGTCCAGGAAAGGCAAGTCACCTGGGGGAGGTGGGGCTTGGGGAGGGAGGCCTGGGCAGGAAAATCGGGGCGAGATGGCATCAGGGAAACTGGAACACCAGACTAGATTCTGTTCCCAGGGAAAGAGAAACCATCTGAGGTTTGTAAAGCAAGGAAGTGGCAAGATGGGAAGGAATCCCGACAAAGCCGCCAGAAACAAGATTGGGATTGAGGAAGGAGAAACAGAGTTCCAGGCTTCCGTGATGCAAACGAGAGGCCAGTGAGTGATTTGGATTCTTCTATCTGTTCATCTGAAATATTAATTTCAGTGTTTGCATGCATAAACAATGCAAGAGCCCAGCTGCCATCACTTCTCTCCAGCTCTTAAAAGACTTCCTGTGAAAGTGTTCCTGGAAGAGACAGTTAATGCCTTGCCTCCCTTGCCCCGAAATTGATTTCTGAGACCCAGGGCCCTGCATTTGTGAGCTGGCTGTGGGGAGGGAGGCTCTCTCAGGCCCAGCCTCTTGGCCCATAGCACCTCCTGGGTATAGGTATGTAAGGAGACTCAGGAGCTCAGTTTCCAAAGAGAGAGTAGGCTTTAGGGAATTCAGTGGGCGATGGCTAATGAATAAATAAAAGAGTGCCCTCTGTGCTCCTCCATTTACCAGTGCCATGCTGTTTAACCTTTTATCAGACAGTGTGAGTATGCGCCCTGTCTTTCTGCAGGAATAGAGACTGGCTGTGCAAACTGTCATTTCTTTCTAACTTACCCATTGCCTGGGTAGCAGAAAAGTTGAAAGTTGCTGGTAGGTTGGATATAATGTAGTTCAACTCTCCTGTTCTACAGATGAGGAAACTGAGGCCCAGAGAAGAGATTTACTCAAAGCCTTCCAGGTTTGTTAGTGCCACAGATGATGCTGGAACCCGGATGCAGGGACTCCCAGTCCACCGTTTCGTAACATTAGGCGTCCACTGAAAAAGCGTTGCCCAATACAAATACAACACAAACTGCGCGTGTAGTTTTAAACCTTTAAGTAGCCACATTAAAAGATAAGAAGAAACAGATGAAATTGGCCTTAATATACAGTCACACCAGGTATATGTTCTGAAAAATATGTCATTAGGTGATTTCACTGTTGTGCAAACATCGTAAAGTGTACTTACACAAATTTAGATGGTATAGCCTATGCCACTGTACAGATCCGTTATCATCTTACCAGATCACTGATAATGATCCAGTGGTCCGTCATTGGTGAAATGTCACGATGTATGACTGTATTCTCTTGAATGCAGTATATGCAAAATATACAGATTCTGTCTGTGTACACCTTCCCCTTCACTAGGTCAGATCACTTTATGCACCTGCTCAGGCCTAGCTAAGCTGAGGGTGGAAGGGTAGGAGTCAGACTCCAAATAGAAGCATGAAGGCCTCTCCGAGGAAAGCCATCAATGGCAAGCCCATGAAGCCACGCATTTAGCAGAAAATGTGCACTTCTCTCAGGAGCATTAAGCTATAGAGAAATATTCCCATAATACAAGTGTAGGCTGTGGTAGACACTGTCCCAGCCAACAACAGACAGAGGACCTTTTATCCAGCCACCCATTTCCAGGGTGCTTTTTGCTGACAAGGGACACCCGTGGGCTGCTGGTATTCCATCTATCTCTTGAGGTGGCCGGGCGTGGGTGGCCGTGCCAACTCCTGGGCAGAATGCTTGAACAGAAGTGCCTGGGGAGACAGAGGATTGCCCCTCACCCTGGGGCACTTATGAGGTCAGCCCAGATGACTCATATGGAATTCCCCAAGCCCCCTGGATCCAGGGAACTACACCAACCTCCAGAGTTCATTCTGAAACCATGCCAAGTGCCAGAAATTTACTTCTTTCCAAAAGTTCAGAATTCTATTTTATTCTCCTGCAAGCTGCTGCCTGCTGACTTGGCCTCTGCCTTCCTCAAAGGTGTCAACGTGCTTTGAGGGCCAATTGCTTCTTCTCTGACCCTCCAAACAAGTTCCTATGTTGGCACCACAAAGCAGGTGGACCAACTAGGCTGCTGATAAATGGTGGGTTTCCACAATAACAAATCCCTAAAAGCAAAGTTGACATTTTCCCCATCACCAGCTGGTCCATGGTGTGGCTTATCTGAGTGCCGATCAAGGTAAATGCTCGGATCAGAGGAGTTAGGAAGCTCCTGGGACATGGTCCTCATTTGATTATGCAGAGCTTGATTCTGGAAAGATGCTGACCAATCCATGTGGGCTACTGAGACCTGAACTGTGGCTCAACCAAATGGAGACATGGCTGGTATAAGTGCAAAATATGCACCAGATATCAGTCATAGTATGGAGGGGGAAAAGGTTTATAAAAATATAAAATACCTCACTGAAAATATTTCTGTTGATTATATGTTCAAATGATATGGTTCATGTGTTGGATTAAAGACAATGTATTATTAAAAATAATTTTACCTATTTTTAATTTTAAGGAAACTATTTTAAAATTACCTATGTGGCTCACATTTGATTCTTGTCACACAGCACCGACCTGGTGGAAGCATTTCATTTGAGAGGCCACCACTTGGGATGCAATTCTAATGGCATTGGCTGAGATTTGACTAGCAGTGTGGGGACAGATAACATGGGCCTGGTGGTCACTATCCAGGACGTGGGCAGTAAAGTGGGATCACTGGCTGAGGGTGCTGTTGGGCACGAGAGGCCACGCCCCCATCCTCTGCTCCATTCACTGCCCTGAACCTGCAGCTGAATTCACTGCCCCAGCTTAAACCATGGGCTGAGAAGCCATCAGCCTAGTCCTGGGTCTCCCCACTGCTACCACTGTGGTATCCCCCAGAAAACCCAGAACAGGACATCGCCAAAGGAGGGCTGAGCTATTTATTGCTTTCACCCTTTAGAAATGGAACCTAAAATTTAGGGCTGAACTTGGGGGCCTTGTCAACACAAAGGATCCTTGCTCTGTAGCTTAATTTTGGTGGCAGGCATAGGACCCTACACAAGTATAAAATTGCATAGAACTAAATACATGTCCACACACATACACACACACACCCCCCTATATTATTTCCTATAACTGCATGTGAATCTACAATGATCTTATAGTTCAGGTCCATATTTGTACACCCATGTTCATAGCACCATTATTAAGGATGGCCAAAAGGTGGAATAACCTTAGCAATGAGTGGATAAACAAAATGTGGTATATCCATATAATGAAATCTTATTCAGCCGTAAAAAGGAAGGAAATTCTGCCAAGTGCAGCAGCTCAAGCCTGTAATCCCAGCACTTTGGGAGGCCAAGGCAAGCAGATCACCTTAGATCAGGAGTTCAAGACCAGTCTGGCCAACATGGTGAAACCCCGTCTCTACTAAAAATACAAAAATTAGCTGGGCATGATGGTGCAAGCCTGTAATCTGAGCTACTTGGGAGGCTGAGGCACAAGAATGGCTTGAACCCGGGAGGCAGAGGTTGTGGTGAGCCGAGATTGTGTCGTTGCACTCCAGCCTGGGAGCTGGGAGACAGAGTGAGACTCTATCTCAAAAAAAAAAAAAAAAAAGGAAGGAAATTCTGATACATGCACATGCTACAACATGGATGAACCATGAGGACACTATGTTAAGTGAAATAAGCCAGATGCAAAAGGACAAATGTATGATTCCACTCATTTGATATATAACGA